>PVKE010025783.1:0-22779 GCA_004027555.1 Craseonycteris thonglongyai | reverse complement strand
AAATAGATAGGTAAGAAAAGCAATTTAATTTAAAACAAAGAAAAGGTACTTACATTTTAAACAGAAGAAAAATTGAAACTCAACGTGGTCACCGAGGATAAATAATATTGATTGATAATAATACTGTTAATACAAAAGAAAAGAAGCTACAGTATGACACTACCAAATATTCAAGCTAACTGACTGTGTTCTTCGATGAGTCGAGTCGTAACTGTTGCATTCACACATTGCGTCCGGTGACAAGTGTAACACATAAGTCAAAATGTATTGTCTGGGTGGGTGGAGATCACAGTGTCAGGCTGTCATAATTCTAGGAATTTATGACCTTGGCAAATTTCCAAAATGCATTAAACTATTGCTAGAAAGTTTTGTCTTCTACAATCGCTTCAAAGTCCATGGTACACGGAATTCCACCCCAAACATTGCGAGCGATCGACCAAAATTGGCCTCGCGATCAACTGGTCGACCGCGATTGACTTGTTGGCCACCCCTGCTCTATGAGAATCATGATTTACAAAATTGAAGTCAGGAAACTGGCTTTTAAACACCTCTTTTATGAGAAAGCCGGGATGGCTCAGTGGGTTAAGCGCTCACTTTGAGGCCCCGAGGACCAAGGATCGAATCCCGGCTCCAGCCCAGGAGGACCCACGTGCTGAACTGGGGAGTTCCCACAGTTCAGTTCTCTCTCTGTCTCTGTATCTCTCTCTCTGTCAAAATAAATAAATAAATAAAATTTAAACACCTCTTTTATAAGTTCTATAGCAGGGGTGTCCAATCTTTTGGTTTCCTGGGACCACATTAAAAGAACTGTCTAGGGGAAGCCGGGATGGCTTCAGTGGGTTAAGCACTCACTTTGCAGTGCCAGGGACCGAGGATCAAATCCCGGCCCCGGCCCTTGAGGACCCATGTGCTGAACTGGGAGCTCCCCCAGTTCAGTTCTCTCTCTGTCTCTGTATCACTCACTCTCTCTCTCTCTCTCTCTGTCAAAAACAATAAAAAAACAATAAAAAAATAAAATAAAATAAATAAAATAAAAAAATAAAAGAACTGTCTTTGACCACATATAAAATACACTTAAGATTAACAATAGCTGATGAGGTAAAAAAAAAAAATCACAAAAAAATTTCATGATGTATTAAGAAAGTTTACGAATTTGGGCTACTTTCAAAGACATCTTGAGCCACATGTGGCCCACGGGCTGGACAAGTTTGCTTGTTAGCCTTGTAAACTAACTATTTCTCATTTTGAAGATCAAAGCACTCGTTAATGCAGATTTCATCGGAGTTTATTGATTCTCATTGATTCTATTTTCTTGTCTCAACCTTCTGTAATTTTTAGAAAAATTAATTTCTAAAAATCATTTTATTCTCTCACATCAACAGCATTTAATCTTCTTTCATACTGCAAAAAGCATGCATTTCTTATTTTAGGCAAATGCACTCTGTTCATTTATGGAGGCAATTAAGGTCTGAACCACTGCCACTCCTAACACTGTGTTAGCACATGGGCACAAGCTGCTATCCCATGAGCTTGGAGTCTAACAGGGAAGCTAATAAGCATGTAAATAACCAAACATCTTCAATCATATTAAGCACTATGAATAAAAGAGACTGTTTTAATAGAGAATAATGAGGTATAGGGTGAGATGAACTTAACTGGTAATTCAGGGAATACCCATCTGAGTAGGAGACATTATCCTTTTCATACCCTGAGTAGGGTAAGAAAAGTGTAGCTCTGTAAAAGATAAGATGATGATGAGGCCCTAAGGTAGAAAAAAGCTTAGCATGGTTAAGGAACTAAAAAAAAAAAAAACTGCTTCCCTTGCTTTTCACATTTTAGCAATAGGAAGAGAACCATGAGATGGAACTGAAGAGCAAAGTACAAGTCAGATCAGGTGGAGCTTTATCAGTTTGGATTTTATTCTGAGAGGAATGAGAAGATATTGTGGGGTTTTCATCAAGGAAGTGACATGAGCTGATTTGCACTGATAAACAATGTGTGCAAATGGACTAGAGTGAAGCAAGAGTGAAAGTGGAGAAATCAGTGAAGAGGCCATGGTAAAGATCCAAGAGGAAGGCCAGAGTGAGCCAAGACAAATGAGGGAGAAGTGGAAGACATAAGGCTTATTTTGGAGGTAAATGTGTAAAATTTGCTAACAGATTAGAGCTGGGTGTGGTGGAGAAGAGAACAAAGACTAAAGCCTGACATCTAGGTTTCTGGCCTAAGGAAGAGAGAAGATGGTGATGCAATCGAGTGAGATGATGAAAAGGGGAAGGAATTAATTTAATAGGTGAAATCAGAAACTCTATTTTGAACAAATAAAACTTAAGATGTCTGTGAGATATCCAACTGAAAATGTCAGATAGGCAACTGAATAGACAGGGATGGAATTAAGAGGAGAGATCTGAGCAAGCAATAAAGTTGGGAGTTGGTCACTTATACATGACTAAGGTACTGCCGTGGCAGAATGACTTAGTTTAGAGCAGGGGTTCCCAACCTTTTTATACTCTAAAGCGCATTCTAAAATATCGGTAGGGCAGTGGGCACCAGCTATTTCTAAGGATATTTATTATTGAACAAGAATAAAAAATAATAAGCAAAAATAATTTTAAAATAATAAATTTATTGTACAAATTTATACACACAAAGAAACATATATACAAAACATAATACAAAGTAAATAAAAAACACACGTATAATAAAATCATTTAAAAAAACATAAAAGAAAACATAAAAAAAAACAATCTGTCAGTGTGACCTTTGGCATTGCATTTCATTGGCCAATGCCTCGTAATTAGGAGAGTATGACGACAACCCTGTTAGCAAACAATTATTAAGATGCTCATCGGTAAGTCGAGATCTATATCGTGATTTTATTAAATTCATGTTTGAAAACAAAGATTCGCATAAATACGTTGACCCGAAAAACAATTTGATTTTATATGCCACTTTTTAAAAAAATGGGAATCTTTCTTTGTCGACTATGTTCCATAAGTCCTCTGATATTAAGGATTTTAGCAAAATATCATTCTTAAGGTTCAAAATTTCTAACTCTAGTTCTTCTGCTTTCCCCGGAACAAGGTCTGCAATACATGCAGCAAGTTCTATTACATTGATTTGGCAAGTAAAAGGATTGATACAGAAGGAGACAATTGGCTCAATATTTGTAAACTGCAGAAATCTCTCTTCAAACTGTTTTTGAAGCACTTGCAGGGTCTCAATAAATAATGACACGTTTAATTCATTGTTAACTAGCATTTTCCTCATATATGGGAAGTGCATGAGAGACTTGATATGCAGATGTGATATCAACAAAGTCAATTTCGCTTTAAATGCGTTTACAGAGCTTATCATTTCAGCAATATTTTTGTCTTTTCCCTGCAACTCCAAATGGAAAGAATCTAATTTTTCCATGGTGTCAGCAAGAAAACCCAAATCCACCAGCCAGCAAGAGTCTGTTAGTTCATCATCATTTTCATTTTTATCATGTGTAAATGTTTTTATTTCTTCAATTAAGTTCACAAATCTTGTAAGAACTTTACCTTTACTGAGCCAACGTACTTCAGTATGCAGGATGAGACCATGTTCTTTATCTTCAGTATCTTCTAACAGGGCCTTGAAAAGTCAGTGTTGCAATGGAGCTGCTCGAATAGAGTTGATTATCTTTGTGACTATTTTCATAACATGTTCAAAGGGCAGTATTTTACAACACAAAGCTTCCTGATAGATAATACAGTGGTAGGACATAAAGTTTGAAAATGATTCATCTTTCCTGCAAAGGGCAATCAATCCTTTGTTTTGACCAACCATTGTTGGTGCCCCATCGGTAGTTATCACAGACAACTTATGCAAAGGCATGTTTATCGACCTGGCGTATGTTCTGAAAGTCTTATAAATATCCTCACCTCTTGACTGTCCTTTCATTGGTAATATTTGCAACAGCTCCTCTTTTACTGTGAAGTTACTAAATACCATTCTCACCATAACGGCCAACTGTGCAGTGTCTGATATATCTGTTGACTTGTCAAATTGCAGAGAGAAGCAGTCACATATTTCCAAGTCAGTCTTTAACTGAGTTTGCAAGTCTTTTGAAATTGCGTGTATTCTTCTTGTGACTGTGTTATTTGACAACTGTAGGTCTTGCATAGCCGACATAGTCAATCTCACACTTGTTAGAATATTCCTCAAACAAACAATCGGCAGCAGTCAGAAATGCTTCTTTGAACAATTCACCATCCTGGAAAGGTTTTTTCTTCTTTGCAAGCATGTGAGAAATTTTGAAAGAAGCAATGGTTGCCTTTTTAGATTTTTTCCACATGTCTAGTGAAAACAGTCTGTTGAGTAGTTCAACTTAATTTTAGTTGATTTATTTTTTTTCTTTCTTCAGATTTAAGTGGATAATTCGTATCAAAAGTGGTATGACTTGTCTGAAAGTGACGTTCAACATTATGTTTTTTCGGCACTGCAATACAACTGCCACACAACAGGCAAACACATTTACCTTTTAAATTAATGAAACAATAGGATTCCTCCCAGTCTGTGTTAAAATTATAGGTTCATTTTCTCTTATTTGGTCCACTCATTTTAGGGCTAAAAAAATAAAAATAAAAATAGTTATAGAACTACAATATCATATCAAATTGCCACCATAATAATAGATTATCTACCTCGCTTTTAGTTTATTTAAAATCAAATATATCAAAACACTGTGATCCTAGCTAAACGTCACAACCCGATCAGTCCAGCAACCACAATCAAAATGGCAACTTCGCGTCTCCCGGTTGGGTGGAGGAGAGTTTAAAGAGTGCAGCGGCTAAACAAGACGCGACATGTACAAAGGCGAAAGCTAGGGGAAAACTTATACATACGATATCGCAAACATACCAACGAATATAATAAACATGTGTAGATACTCAAACAGTATTTTAAAATTCTAACAAATGTATAAAAATAAATTTTAGTTTTACTTAGTGTTTATGAAAAACTTCTGATGCAGTCAAATAATGGCGGGCACACACAAATCGGGCCGCCGGCGCCATGGCGCCCACGGGCACAGGGTTGGGAATCCCTGGTTTAGGGGGTCAATGCCAAAAAAGATATAGTAAGAAGAAATGAGAGTGATGAGTCAAAATGACAGAAGACAGCTTGACGTGGCTCTCACGGGTCAAAAATGCTTATTCACCACACACACACAAAGAATAACTGTACAGTGGAGAGTGTCGGCAGTCACCCCCTTAATTAAGTGTTTAAAGCAAACAGCATCAGTAATGGGATGAATTAAAATCACCTAGATCGGATATAAGGAGAAGAACACAAGAGATCATCTTCTGTGATGTTCTTGGAAGGATACCTGACTTAAACCTAATCGTGAGGAAATCACAGATAATCATCAATAGATAGATATTCAACAAAATAACTGGCCTGTAATCTGTAAAAGTGTCAAGATCATGAGAATCAAGGGAAGACTGGGGAATGGTTCTACATTAAGATCAGAGAGATATGACAACTAAACACAACATGAAATCCAAACTAGATTCTTTTATAATAAAGGGCATGATTCAGACAGTTAGCAAAACTTGTATGAGGTCTAGAGATTAGACAACAGCAGAGTAATAATGCAAATTTCCTGATATTGTTGGTTATATTATGCCTAGCTTCCTTAGACTACACCAAAAAATTCAAGACAAGGCAATACGTCCCACATAATTCTATGAAGCCAACATCTCCTTAATACCAAAACCCAGGAAGAATGATAATAAAAAAGAAAAATATAGACCAATATCTCTGATGAACACTGATGCAAAAATCCTAAACAAAATAATTATCAAACAGAATACAACAATGCATTAAAAAGATTATACATCATAATTAAGTGTGATTCATCCTAGGGGCACAAGGATGGTTCAACATATGCAAATCAATCAATGTAATATAGCATATAAACCAAATAAAAGATAAAAACCATATAATTATCTTAATTGGTGCAGAAAAAGCATTTGATGAGATAAAACATCCCTTTATGATCAAAACACTGAATAAAATGGGAATTGAAGGAAAGTACCTCATAATAAAAACCTAATATGACAAACCCTTAGCTAATACTATCCTGAATGGGGGAAAGCTAAAGCCTATTCTCCTAAATAAAAAAACAAGACAAGGATGCCCCCTGTCACTACTACTATTCAATATAGTACTGGAAGTTCTAACCAGAGCAATCAAGCAAGAGAAAGAAATAAAAGGCATCCAAATTGGGAGAGAAGAAATCAAACTGTCACTCTTTGCAGATGACACGATTCTTTATATAGAAAACTCTAAAGACTCTTTCAGAAATCAATTAGAAACAGTATACAAAAACAGCAAAGTTGCAGGATACAATGTACAAAAATCTACTAGGGGGAAGCCGGGATACCTCAGTGGGTTAAGCGCTCAGTTTGCAGCCCCAGGGACTGAGGGTCGAATCCCAGCCCCGGTCTGTGTGAACCCATATGTTGAACTGGGGAGTGCCCCCAGTTCAGTTCTCACCAGTGTGAAGACCCCGGCCCAGTTCCTGCCCTACGCAGCCCTGTGCCCACCTGTGGAATGAAACTATATGGAAAACTAATGTCAACTATGGAGACTGTTCTGGGCACTCTCCCTTCTCTCTGTCTCTCTCTGTCTCTGTTTCTCTCTGTCAAAAATCAATAAAATAAATCTTTAAAAAAGAAAAAATAAAATAAAATATATAGAGAACTTGTACAACTCAACAACAATCAAAACAAAAAACCCAAAAAAACAAACAAGCCATCCAATTAAAAAATGGGCAGAAGACCTAAACAGACACTTTACCCAAGAAGACATACAAATGGCCAATACACATAAAAAAGTGCTCAACTTCACTAGCTCTTAGGGAAATGAAAATCAAAACCACAATGAGATATCACCTCATACCTGCTAGAATGTCTATAATCAACAAGACAAGGAAGTAGACCTGGAGAAGCTGTGGAAAAAAAGGAACCCTTATAAACTGCTGGTGGGAGTGCAAATTGGTACAATTACTTTGGAAAACAGTATGGAGATTCCTCAGAAAATCTGGAATGGGGCTACCCTATGACCCAGCAATCCCCCTTCTGGGTATCTACCCAAAAACCTTGAAAACCTCAGTCCATAAAAAACATATGTACCCCAATGTTCATTGAAGCACTATTCATGGTGGAAACAACCAAAATGTCCCTTGATAGATGATTGGATAAAAATCCAATTGTAGTACATATATACAATGGGATATTACTCAGCAATAAGAAAAGATGAAATTCTGCCATTTGCAACAACATGGATGGAACTTAGATCATCATGCTAAGCAAAATAAGCCTGACAGAAAAGCTTAAGAACCATATGACTTGACTCATATGTGTAAAATTGAAAGCAACAAGGAACAAAATCTTATAGACGGAGTTAATAGTTTAGTGGTATCTGAGGATAAGGGAGGGAGGGGGTTAGAAGCAAAGGGAGGTGGAGCTAAATATATGGTGATGGAAAGAGTTGTATACCTGAAACCTATGTAATTTTTATTAACAATGTAATCCTAATAAATTTAACAATAAAAAAAGTTACCATATGACCCAGTAATTCTACTCCTAGGAATATACCCAAAATAAATAAAAGCATAACTACACAAATGAAAGGAGCCAATCACAAAAGGCCATGTATTATATTGTTCCATTTATATAAAATATTCAGAATAGGTAAATCCATAGAGACAGAAAATAGATTAGTGGCTGCCTAGGGCTAGGGGTGGGAATGATGTGAGGAAAACTGGAGTGACTAGTGGGTACAGGGTTTCTTTTTGGGATGATTAAAATTGTTCTAAAATTGATTGTGGTGATAGCTGCAAAACTCTATGAACATATTAAAAATCACCGAATCAATCAATATACTTCAAATGAGTTAATTATATGATGTGTGAATTGTATGTCAGTAATAATGGTAAAAAATAAGAAACATACTTGTATCATTGTCAAAATACACATAAATGGATTAAATTCCTTTATTAAAAGAGCAGGACTCTCTGGGGGAATAATGTACAGCATGGTGACTACAGTTAATAATACCATATTGTATATTTAAAAGTTACTATGAAAGTAGATCTTAAAAGTTCTCATCACAAGAGTAAAAAATGTTTAAGGGTGTGGTGGTGAATATTAAGTAGACTTATTGTGATGATCTGTTTGCAATATATAAAAATATGAAATATTTGTGTTGTACACCTGAAACTAATTATATGTCAATCATGTCTCAACAACAAATAAAGCAGGACTCTCAGCATGGGCTAAAAACATATTACCATATATTAGTAATGAGAAATACATTAAATAAAAATTAAAAAGAAAATTGGAAAATAAAGGACTGGATAAAAAATATATCAGGCAAATGCAAAAAGAAAATAGGAAAGGGTGGCAATATTACTGTTAGATGAAATAGTCTTTGATCATCCTTCTAACAAAATAATAATAAAATACTGAACACACTGATACTTAATTAACTGTAAATTAAAATCACAAGCAAAGTCTAATGAATCAATTGATAATAAAAAGCACTCTTTTGGGGGGATTCCAGGATAGCTCAGCAGCTGAGCACTTGTCTTGCAATCACAAAGTCCGGGGTTCAATTCCTGGCCCTAGACTCTGCAACCCTATATACTGAACTATGGCACAACTGGTACTGCTGAGATGGTTTGGCAGTGAAGGTTATCAGCTCCCATGAAGGAGGCCCCAGTTGGGGTCCTGCCCCACACAACCCCATATCCACTTGTGTGGAATGAAACCATGTCACAACTAGTGATGTACAACTATGGAGACTGCTCTGGGCTCTTCCCTCTTTTCTCTCTCTCTCTCTCAACTTCTCTCAAACAATAAAAAAAAAAAAATTTTTTAAAGCACTCTTTTGATTACTTTTTGGTCCAAACAGAAATAAAAACTGAAATAATAGGTTATTCAGAAATTAACAATGAAGGGTCTCTAGATAAAATCTATATAACACAGTTAAAATATATGCACAAGAAAATTAATAGTCTTAAAATGTTGTTTATAATAACACTGATAGCTACTAATGAATTAATCAGACCTTTAACTCTAGAAAATGAGAAAAAAGGGAAAGCCGGGATGGCTCAGTGGGTTAAGTGCTCACTTTGCAGCCCTGGGGACCGTGGATCGAGTCCCGGTCCCGGCCTGTGCGGACCCATATGCTGAACTGGGGAGTGACCTCAGTTCAGTTCTCACTGGGGTGAGACACCCCAGCCCAGTTCCTGCCCTGTGCAGCCCCACACCCACCTGTGGAATGAAACTATGTGGAAAAACCAATGATGTGCAACTATGGAGACTGTTCTGGGCCCTCCCACTTCTCCCTGTCTTTGTATCTCTCTCTTTCTCTCTCTCTCTCTCTGTCAAAAAAAAAAAAAGAAAATGAGAAAACAACAATAAAAGAAGCTAAAGAAAAGCAGAAAATATAATCAAAGATAAAAGCAGAGATTAATGAATTAGAAAATGAAAAGGAAATTAATAAATAAAACTAAGAGCTGGTCCTTTGAAATCATCAAACTGTGTTCCACTGAGTACTCATTACAGGAGATATTAATAGATGATTTGTGGGGAGAAAAAGCTTTTGTGGCAAAAAAGTTTGAAAAACACTTTATACTTAATCTTCCACTTAAGAATTCATAATACACATCAGTGTATTAAAGATTCGAAGTCCTACAGTGTGTAACTGTTTTAATTAGAATGATACAATTTCACAACTTATTTGAACACGAGCACTTTTACTTGTTAGCATTCTTTGGAATAGGGCTCTATGGAATAACTACTTGGAAATGCTAATATAGGTAAGTCTCTGATGTGCATACCAAAATTAGTGAGAAAATATGAATACAGAGCATTTAGATTGGCAAATGGGATTTAACACAGATAGGGATGGGATAAAATAAGAGAATTTTATGTAAGCTTTATACTTAAAAATGTAAAAATATACACAAAATAGATGATTTTCAAGAAAAAAAGACATTACCAAATTTATTCAGGAAGAGGTAGGAAAATTAAAAATCTAATAATCGTGAGAGAAATGCAAAAGGTTATGGTTAAACGCCCCATTTAGAGGCCCTGGCCCAAGTACGATCAAAATCTACTAACTCTTACGGGAACATAAATGCTTTATTCTCTGGCATTCAGTTACCCTTCCTAATTCTCATAACTGTCATCCTCTCCCAGATTACCACAACACAACCTGGTCTCCTGGATCCAGTCCTGCCTCCCTTCCTATCCAAGAGAGATTCCTCCAAACAAATAAATCTGATCATATCACTTCTCTGCTTATAAACTTTTAATGGTTCCTCATTAATCTTAGAAAGAAAAACCCAAAACTCTAGATATATTCTATAAGGCTCTGCAATTTCTGGTTTCTGCAAAGCACTCTAGCCTCATCTCTCAACAATCCCCTCTTTCCCATTCCTCCAGTTCTAATGAACATTCTTCCTTTTCTTAGAAGCACCATGTTCTCCTTCTCCCTCCCCTTCAGGTCTTTCCACAGGCTCTTCCATCTTTCGAGGACACTCTCCACTCCACACTACTCTATTGAATGGACCTTCTTACTTAAATGTTGGTTTAAATGCTACTTTCTTCAGAAAGTATTTTCTGATTTTTCCCAAAGCTGGAATAGAGACTCCTACTATTTTTTCCCACATTCTACTGCAGCATTTATAACAACACTGTGTTTTAATATCCTGTTTTCTTAACTCCATCCCTTAATAGACTACAAGCTCCAAGATGTAAAGATTTTATTGTCTCATTCACCATTTAATTCCCAGTATCTAGTGCATTCCAGATGCATAAGAGAAATTCAATATAGGTTTATTAAAAGAATGAATGAAGTTTAATGTTGACAGCAAAGATAAAAAAGATAGCACCTACAATAAAATTGCATGGTCAATCTCATCTATGAATTTAGATGTAAAATGTGAAGTGAAATATTAGCCAAATCCAACGGTTTAATAAAAGAATAATACATTATGGGCAAAACAGGTTTATTCTAAGACTGCAAGGATGACTTAACATTAAGAAACTAAGAAAAAAATTATATAATTGTTTAGATAAATGATAATGAACATTTGATAGTTTAAAATTCATCATGATAACCACTCAGAAAATTTAAAATAAAAAGATATATAACTTAATATAAAGCATTTATTGCAAGAGAACAGCAAATTCAATCTTATTGGTGAATCAAGGAACAAAAATGAGTAAGACTGAAAGCCTGCAAAAGCTATTACTGTTTTAAACAGTTTAGATGAGTCAGGAAGACAAAAAATAAAAACAGTAAAGATATTGGAAAAAGAGACCAAATTATCATTTAAGCTTGTGACTATCTACCTTGATACTACTTAGGACTAACTGGAAATTTTAATAAGTTTTCCAGGTACAAGATGACAACTTTCCCCACACTAACTAATTAGAAAATATAATAAATAAAAAAATACCATCCATGAAAATAACAAAAATTAAAATTCCTGAGATTAAATTTAACAAAAAATACAAAACTTGAATAAAGAAAAATTCCCCAAACTAATCTCTAATTTAACTCAATCCAGCAAAGTCAATGAAATTTTTATGTCTAGAATTGGATATTATAACTTAAAATTCTTCCAATAAAAGAAGTGTTGAATGCATACAAAATTTGTACTAAGTGACGCTGACTTAAAAACCATGAATTCCAAGTTATATTTATATTACGATTTTGCTTTCAAAATCATTATGTGGGTGGGCAAACACTGAAAGGGAATGGTTACAAACTTTTCTTTTTTACAAATAAATTTAGTTTTATTTGTGTAAAAAAAGAAGAAAAATGCAAAAACATCATTTTTTCTCTCATGTAAGAATAGTCACATGCACTGTATTCCCATATCAATCATCTCAGTATGCTGAAGCACTTTCCTTCCTCTCATGTCACTGTCTCATTTGCAAGCATCCTCCTAAGGTAGGTTGGTGATTCAGGGGCTGGGATACAAAACAAAAACAGAACAGGCAATGCCTCAGCATTCCTTTCAGAAACTCCTCTTTCTTTCATTATCTATTAAAAAAACAAAGGAAGCATTCTAAACTTTCTAGTTACAAGATTTAAAGAGGATCACTTTTCTCCTCTATACCCTTGCCACTGGGGATGCAGGAAAAAAGAAAGAACAAGGTTCTTTCTCAAGTGGTCATCAAAAGACTTGGGGGAGGGGGAGAACTTCATTTGCATAGTCAAAAAGAAGAGAAAGAGGTAAGACAAACTTTTCTTCCTTGCTTCTAAGATAGCTTTAGAGGTAGAACTGCAATATTATGACATGTGATTACTGTTAAATACTGGCACAATTTCACAAGTCAAGTACCATAAAGATAAAAGATTGTATCACTTAAAGATATTTGTAATTGGTGGGAAAAAAATGTATACATGAATTTTCTAGTTTAATTTGGACCACTAATATAAAGACACCAGTAACAATTTCCTTAGCACTTCTCTTTGTTATCAGTAGGCTTTTCATTAGAAGAATTATTATTAGTATATGCATTAGTCTAATTCTAAAACCTACTAAATTAGACTTATTCTTGGAGGCTCTAATAATCAAGAGTTTTTTGAAATCTGCTGAGAAAAGGGAAAATATCTTCAGGAAAGGGTGGGAAACATATAAAATATATTTTCTTTATTAATTGAAAAAGGGACAAGTTATTTACTCTAGATTAATAGGTTTGAAATTAGAAGAGGCATTTCTAGTCTTGAGTAGAGACAAGCCTTTTCAAATCTCATGTTTCAGATTCTTCTGCTAAAGGATGATGAATGTCCTTTTACACAGAGAGCATTCAAGTGCAGTCACATGTTGCAGAATAGTTAATAAAACCTAAATTCAGAGTCAGCGCACTGAAGTGTTAGTGATTTATTATCAGTCCTCCATCACCCCATCTGTTTTTTAAATCAGTGATTTAAACCTTTAGATTACAATCTCAGAGAAAGTAACCAGGGACAAATGTAGGACAACTGGGTCGTCTCTGTCACCTAAGGTCCTCGACTATGTTGCCTAATCCCCTGGAAGACATATTCAAAGGAAAGGCTTAATCAGTTAAAGTAGGATTGATGGATAGCTCTCCACTGAACATCAGTGGAGAAAGGGGCCTTATCCAGTTTGTTTCCTTAATCTTTAAATCAGAATATCAAAAATGACATTCTTTAAATACATACTCTTGTTTCAATATTTTTCATTCTTTAAAATATCTGAATGGTGGCTATGATGAAATAAGAAAGACCATATTTTCCTTTTCAGAATAAACAACTAAAAAACTGAACAAATAGATGAAGCAATGCTTTTCAGATACTGTATGACAGTGGCGTGAGAGAAGGGTGAGCCCAGTTTATTGATGGGAGAGAATTTACAACCTCTGGAGCAGGTGGAAAGTGGCCAGGTGCAGCCCAGCAATTTCTCTGAGTCGAGGAGAGAAAGTTGAGATAGGGAAACCCAGGTAGCTGGAATTTAGGGACAGGATTGTAATAAGGAGAAGGCTACACAGAGAGAGAGAAGTCTGAAGAGCCACAGAGGATTACTCTTGAGGATTTAGCTGAGTACTGATTGGCACAGCATGTGAAGAAACTACCAAAACCGTAGATGAGAGGGCACAGTGAGTGGGGGTTCACACATAATCATGAACAGTTCGTGTTTCCACCAGCCAGAATGGAAAGACCTTCTAACACATAGGCAAGGAGTACACTTCTTAGAAGGATATTGCCTGAGTAGTAGGAACAATTGAGTTCTAGACTAAATGCTGTTCATTAGTTAACTCAACAAAGGTTAGCAGAAAAACTTGAACAGATCAACCACTTCCCAGAAGATCAAACTGTTTCCCAATTACCTGCATCCTGGCGGAAAGCATAAATCTATTTCAAGGAATTTTTTAAAATGCAGCACCCAACAACATAATACTCACAATGTCCAGTATCCAATAAAAATTCCAGGCATGCAAATAAGCAAAAATACGACCAATAAAGAGAAGAAAAATCAATCAACAGAAATAGACCCAGAAATGATATAGATGAGAAACTCAGTAGACAAAGGTTAACAGCTAATAGCATGAAGGTTTGTTTATCTGAGCCTGAGAATATATAAAATATGCTCTATTTGCTCCAGAGGCAGAGGAAAGTAAAAGCATGATAAAGGGAGAAATAAAAAAAAATAAAGAAAACCAAATCAAACTTCTAGGGATGAAAACTATGTTGGAAGGAATTAAGAGTAGACAAGACAGTACAGAAGTAAAGATTAGTAAATGTGAAGACATAGCAATAAAATCTTCAAAATGAAATACAATGAGCAAAATTATGGAAATGAAGATAATGAACAGACCAACAGTGGGCTGTGGAACATTAAGTGGCCTAACATAAGTACAATTAGAGCCTCACAGGGAGACTAGAGAGGCAAGAAGAGGAAAAAAAAAAAAATTGAATAAATTGTAATGGCTGAAAATTTCCCCAACTCCCTGAAAACTATAAATTCAGACCCAGTAAGCTAAACAAAATCTGAGGCAGAAGAAATATGAAGAAAAACATACCACACTAGAATAAAATCAAATTATTAAAAACCAGGGGAAGTTGGAATGGCTTAGCTTAGCAGGTTAAGCGCTAGCTTTGCAGCCCCCCGGGGACCAAGGATCAAATCCTGGCCCCATCCCGTGTGGACCAATATGCTGAACTGGGGAGTGCCTCCAGTTCAGTTCTCACCGGGGTAAGACCCCAACCCAGTTCCTGCCCTGTGCAGCCCCACGCCCACCTGTGGAATGAAACTATGTGGAAAAACCAATGATGTGCAACTATGGAGACTGTTCTGGGCCCTCCCCCTTCTCTCTGTCTCTGTATCTCTCTCTCTCTGTCAAAAACAATAAATATAAATCTTTTAAAACCAGTGGTAAAGAGGAAAATCTTTAAAGATTTTAAAGAGAAAAAATATACAGTGTATAAAGAATGACAGATTTTAAAAGAGGGCAGAGAACAGTAGTATATCTGTAAAGTCTGAAAGAAAAAACAAAAACATGTTAATTGAGATTCTCTACCCAATAAAAATATTTTTTAAGAACAACAGTGAAATAAAATTCAGCACCAGTAGATCAGCACTAAAAGAAATTTTAAAGAAAGTGCTTTAGGTAAAAGAAAAGTGATACTAGGTGGAAATCTGAACCTGCACAAAAGCATGAAGAGCACCCAAAATGGTAAATATGGGAATAAATACAAAATATTCATTTTTCCTAAATGTCCCTTTAAAAGATAATTCAATATTTAAAGAAAAAATAATAATGAATTATAGGGTTTATAACCCCAAATCATGTACAAGTAAAGTGTATGACAACAACATACAAAGGTCAGTACAGGGAAATGAAGTATACTGTTATAAGATTTTTATAGTATGTGTAAGATTACCGGTATAATATTACTTAGATATAGAATATGATAAGTTAAAGAAGTACACTGTAAATTCCAAAGCAACAACAAAAAAATATAACTAATAAGACAATAGTGGAGATAACTGAAACCATAAGGAAAAACAAAAACAAAACTCACTCCTCTCTCAAAAGAAGGCAGGACAAGAGGAGAAAGAGGACAAAGAATAAGACAAAAACATATAGATGGGGGGAAGCCGGATGGCTCAGTGGGTTAAGCCCTCAGAATCAAATCCAGGCCCCAGCCCATGTGTACCCATATGCGGAAACGGGGTGTGCTTTCCATGCAGGAGGCCCCCAGCCCAGTTCCCACGCTGTGCAGCCCCCACCCATGTGGAATGAACCCATGTTGAAAACTGATGATGTACAACTATGGAGACTGCTCTGGGCTCTCCCTTCTCTATGTCCCTTTCTGTGTTTGTCTCTGTCAAAATCAATAAAAAATAAATCTTAAAAAACAAACAAACAGATTGTAGCATTAAACTCAATGCTATCAATAATCAAATTAATTGCAATTAAAAAAAAAGAGAGATTTCAGATTACATAAAAAAGAAAAAAACCTCATTTCAAATATAGAGACAAAGACAGGCTAAAAGCGAAAGAGTAGGAACAATAGAAAAATATAGTATATAGTCTTTTCATGTGACCACAAAAACAAGGCCAAATAAATTTAAAAGGATTGAAATCATATAAAGTATGTCCTTTGGCCACAGTGATATTAATTATATTATCAGTAGGAGAAAGATATCTATTATAGAATATTTCCAAATATCTGAAAACTAAAAACTCAACACTTCTAAATAATCCCTGAGACAAAGAAGAAATCAACAGGGAAATTAGAAAATCTTTTGAACTACATAAAAATGAAAATGTGACATACCAAAATTTGGGGGATGCTCTTAAAACAGTGTGTAGAGGGAAATTTCATGTTATTCATATGTCAAATCTCATCAAGTCACATACTTGAATATACACAGTTATTGTATGTCAATTTTACCTCAATAAAACTTTAAAAAATAAGGTACTCCAAGCATTCAACTGCTCATTGTTCCTTTTACCTACAATTTCACATTTTTTCATTCCCAACCCACTCAACAACATCTTTTTAAAGGAGTTTGGGAAGAGTCTGTCTTTATGATGTTGGCACCCATCCATGAAATATCATTTAAAATAAGATATCTATTTTCCTCTCGAAAGTGTAGGTGGAGGTGAAAGGGTCAAGAAACAATAGAGGGGATGAATACTTGATAAACACTAATTTGAAGGGTGGAAGAAGCACTGAAAGCATCTGACATTTCCTTGTTCCTTTTCACATCAGCTGGGTTGCCCCTTATGGGGAACTGCTTTGGAGCAGGCATGCCCAACTTGCAGCCTAGGACGGCTTTTAAGGAGGCCCAACACAAATTCTTAAAACATTATGAGATATTTTTGTGATCTGTTGTTGTTGTTTGTTTGTTTGTTTGTTTTAGCTCATCAGCTATTGCTAGTGTTTGTGTATTTTATGTGTGGCCAAGACAATTCTTCCAATGTGGCCCAGGGAAGCCACATTGGAAGGCACTCCTTTGGAGCTCCCAAAGTCAATCTGTCTTTCTTTGTCAAATAATGTACTGTTCCTAGAAACTACTTAAGTTGCCACACAGCCTTTAACAAAAAACAATAACAAACAGATGTGTGGGAGAGAGGGGTGGCGGGGGAGTAGGGGGTGTGGGGAGTTGGAAGGGGACATCAAAATACATGGTGATAGACAGAAAGCTGAGTCTGGGTGGTGAGCACATAATGCAATGCATGAACAATGTAATGTAGGATTGTACACCTGGAAACTATGCAATTTTTGCCAACCAATGTCACCCCCAATAAAAAAAAAAAAAGAACAAAAAAACCACATATAACTCAGCTTGTTTTCTACTGATGTGATGTTCTACATGCTACTCAAAAAAGAAAAACCAGTGTGTGCACCTATTCTTTCCAACTTACAGATATGGCTCAAGTTCTACTCTCTCTAAGGCAATGAGCCTTCTCTGATGACTCTGCAACCTGCTGACATCCCTCTACCTGATCTCTGATCTCTCAAGAATTCTCTAACAGAATCATGCCATTTATTGTTGAAACTATGTTTTCTTATCTAGTGCATGGAGATTTCTTCTCCCCAAACTATCTTTGCCTATAATATGGGAACTTCTGCCCATAATGTGCTTTCTTAGGGAAGTAATGAGGGAAGAAGCTTTCACTCTTACCATTATTCATATTTCCTGCCCTCAAGAGACACAACATGACTGGAGAGATCAGTGCTCAGGCATGGCCCGACTTCCCACTCGCCCTTTCTCTCCGACTGAGCTGCTGGTTCCTCAGCAGAGCACAATACAGCTTTTGAAGGCAGCACACAATTTTCCAAGTGTGCTTCCAGTGGTACAGACATGAAATTGAGGAGAAAGAAGAAATGCTGTAGGCCTCCTTCTGGCCTGGGGTCGAAGCCACATTCCTCAACCCAGGTTAATCAGTAATACAGCTGATAATATATTTTAATCGCTGCCATCAACAGCAGTGAATAAAAGGCAACGTCCAGAAGGTCCTTCTTTTCTTTATTTGAATGTCAACATGTCTACCATGCTAGGCTGACTTCTTTTTTTTTTTTTTTTTAAATATATTTTTATTTATTTATTTATTTTTTTATTTTTGACAGAGAGAGAGAGAGAGAGAGAAAGAGAGAGAGAGATACAGAGACAGAGAGAGAACCGAACTGGGGGAGCTCCCAGCTCAGCATATGGGTCCGCACGGGCCGGGGCCGGGATTCGATCCTCAGTCCCCGGCGCTGCAAAGTGAGCGCTCAACCCACTGAGCCATCCCGGCTTCCCCTAGGCTGACTTCTTATTCATGGACTGTTTCACAGTTCTCAAGGTCCTGATTAATCATTTTCTAGTCTTTGCCTCAAAGTACTATTTGTGTACCCCATCTACAATATTTATTCTGCTTGGAATTCTAATTAGTTGCATATATCTCTTTTGACACTCAAATTATATAAGCTCTTTAAAAGAAGGGGCTAGATCATACTTATCTTTGTATCAATCAATTCCATTTTATTTTTAAAGACATTTAATTTGGATCCTCTTTGTAATTACTCATTTACTGTTTGTTTTTAGGCCAACTGTAAATTGAACAAAGCAGACAGTCACTTCTTTTAATTGCTGTATGTCCTTCTCTGGCACCGGGCTTGACACAGAATAAATGCTCTGTAAGTATTTATTGAATTGAATTACATTTTCTCTTACATATTTATATCAATGCCTAATAAATATTTCTTGACTGACTGATTGATGGAGGGTGAGCTATAGAAGATCTAAAATCAAAGTGACAGGGGAAGCCGGGATGGCTCAGTGGGTTAAGCACTCACTTTGCAGCCCCGGGGACTGAGGATCGAATCCTGGCCGCAACCTGTGTGGACCCATGTGCTGAACTGGGGAGTGCCCCCAGTTCAGTTCTCACCAGGGTTAAGACCCCGGCCCAGTTCCTGCCCAGTGCAGCCCCGCGCCCACCTGTGGAATGAAACTATGTGGAAAACCCGATGATGTGCAACTATGGAGACTGTTCTGGTCCCTCCCTCTTCTCTCTGTCTCTGTATCTCTCTCTCTCAAAAACAATAAAAATAAATCTTTAAAATCAAAGTGACATCTTGTTTAATTCCAGAATAACTAAAATCCAAACAACAAAAAATATGTACTTCCTTTGAATACAAGAGTAAAATGATAAAAATTATTCCTATACCTACACTATACACACTGTCGTTTGGAGTTTTCGTACCTCTAAATTACTAATCTACTTAATATACTCAATACAAAGGGTAAAATCCAATTTGCATCATCACTGATCACTCTTGTTTCTAAATGTTCACTTCCTAATGAAAGAAAGGAAATGATCACATTGCATATATAAGGAAATCTTGGACATAGAATCCAACCAATCTATTAGTTCTGAAATAGTGACTCAGCAAATGAGTACAAGTTACAAGGAAGGGCAATTTGACCTCTAACAGCTTTCTGCTATGTTGTTTGCTATTACAAAATGGGCCAGATATTTGAATGCTCTGCTGTCTAGGGCCAATGGCAGTTGGTGCATCCTGGCCTCATAGAGGTCCCTTGACTTTCCCAGTAACACTACAGCAAACATTTATTTTAGATGCTAAAATTCAGATTTATTCACTAATTGATTAGAAGGAGAAGGAAGAAAAATAAAGTCTAAGAAAGAGCCTAATAACAAAATGTATGCATCTTGGGGAAGCCGGGATGGCTCAGTGGGTTAAGCGCTCACTTGCTGCGCCGGGGACCGAGGATCGAATCCCGGCCCCGGCCCGTGCGGAACCATATGCTGAACTGAGAGCTCCCCCAGTTCAGTTCTTTCTCTGTCCCTGTATCTATCTCTATCTCTATCTCTCTATCTATCTCTCTCTCTATCTCTCTCTCTCTCTCTGTCAAAAATAAATAAATAAATAACAAAAAAACAAACAAAATGTATGCATCTAGTAAGTGACTACTGTTTGTCTAGTCTTAGGCTGGATCCTTTGGGAAGAAAGTGTCTGTCTTTTAAAAGCCTACAGTATGTTTGATTTCTACTGAAATAGTATAGCCCACATTATGGTTGATTTATACTGAAGCCATTACAGAACAATGTGAAGTGGAATATAAGGAAGTGTGAGAGTTTGCAGTTTGGCCAATCAGAACCGAGAAGGAGGATAAAAGGAATGTTTCATAGATGAGCTGAGTCATGAAGAAAAAGAAAAAAAAAACGCAGGCATTAAATCAGTAGAGATGAATGGGAAAGAGGGCAAATGCAAACAGTTACAATCTATTTGCAACAAGAATACTTTCAAAAGTCCATGTTGATTTTGATCTTCCTCAGAGTAGGTAACAATGCATTGATTGATCGGAGTATCAAAACCAAACTTGATTAAGATTCTCCTGCATGGCTTCTGATTGGGTCCCAGTTTTAGAAGTCCCCCTAAAATTGCTGCAATCACTAAAGGCCAGAAAAAAGGCATCTCACAGTTGATATATATCTAGCAGAACATTTATTATGACCATCAGGCGATTAATATTTTACTGCAGCTTTTCTGGAAGATGTCAACTACCGTGCTGGCAAACCAGGTACCTCCTGGTGACAGGTCTTGTACTCTCCATAGCTAAGCTAGTCCTCTGGTGCAAGTAGTTCCTAATTTATGGAAAACATGAAGTTATTTCAAGGATCCCCATAATAATATGAACCCAATCATATAAGCACTAAGCACTGCCTGAACTCCATGTAGACTATATTTCACACAATATACTGCCATGTTCCAAATGCATATAATTACTATTGTTGTTAATTTTTAAAATATATTTTAAAATGTAACTGAATTTATAGCCAGTTTCTTCACTACAGTACTATCATGTAGGACTCCTTAAGGAGCTTAAATAGAATTACCCAATAAATGATTAGTCCTAAGAAAAGGACAGAGTGTTGGGGGTGAGGTGGGGCAAAGGGGCCAGCAAAGGCTTTCCAGAAAAATACCCGAATTAGTGTTTCTTAAATAGGAAAGGTGCCTCAAAAGTCTGAACATTTCTGTAAGAATTTTTTAACCTGTATTTCTATTCTAGTAACATTTTAAAAAAACTATATAAGCACATTCTGGATCATCTGGATGTCTACCTTGTAATAGCATGGTAGCAAGGAGAGTGGGATTTGAGTTGCAAAGTGGTCAGCTGCCTTTACTGAGTTGAATTATATGATGTCTGACAATTATTCACCCTAGAAAAAGTGCTACATACCTCCACATTGCTGAAGATCACTACAGTCACTTTCAAAGTACTCCCCTTGGGAAGCTATGCACAATCACCAGCACCTAGCCCACCTTTGAAAGTTCTTTTTCTGGAATGGCCATCAAAGCTATCACCATATTGCTCTTGATGTCCTGTATGTCATCATATTGCTCTTGATGTCCTGTATGTTTCAATATTTCCTTTATCTTCAGATAAAGAAAAAAAAAGCATTGGGGGCCAGATCAGGTGAGTAGGGAGGGTGTTCCAATACAGTTCTTTGTTTACTGGCTAAAAACTCCCTCACAGACAAGTGCCCTGTGAGCTGGTGCATTGTCCTGTTGTAAGAGCCATGAGTTGTTGGAGAAAAGTTCAGGTCACTTTCATCTAAATTCTTCACACAGCCTTTGCAGCACTTCAAAATAGCTGACTGTCCAGTTGCTACAAATTTATAATGAACAATCCCTCTGATATCAATAAAGGTGAGCAACATTGTTTTGACTCTTGATTTGGACTGACAGAACTTTTTGTCGTGGAGAATTGGCTGACTTCCATTGTGCACTTTGATGCTTTGTTTCAGGGTCATATTGGTACACTCATGTTTCATTACCAGTGATGACACAACTCAAAACATCGTCTTGCCTCTCCAAAAGGTCTTGACCAAATTCGACTCTCCTTTCCTTTTTTGTTCATTGGCGAACTCCTTTGCGACCAGTTTTGTACACACCTTTCTCATGCCAAGATTTTCAGTTAAGATTTTCCTGTTTATCGATATTCACTTGGTCTGCTATGCTTCTCACTGGCAGCTGACAATTTTGAAGCACAATCAATTACTCTTTGCAATGTTTTTATTAGTTGTGCTTCTTACTGGCAGCCCTGACCTCTGTTTGTTCATCAGTGATGCTTTCTCTCCCTGCATTTACTCCATTTGTGCACTGCTGTTTTCTTCATGGCATTATCCCCATTAACTTGGACTAATATGTCCCTGGTTTCACTTCCACTCTTGCCAAGTTGAACAAGAAATGTAATGTTTGTTTGTCACTCTAATTCAAGCTCCAGCATTCTCGCAACGGCACACACAAAAAATGCAACTTCATAAGACACTGCCACATGTCGACATAAACACAGCTTTGAGACACTGATATACGAAAGCTATAAAATCTTACCGAGTTGCTTGTACAGTGCTGCCAACATAAGCACACAGTGGCAAGTTCATAAACTTAATTGTCAGATCTCATAAGCTAAGCCACTGGAGAAGCTAAGCCACTGGAGTGTTTAAAATAAAAGTGACACAATTTAATTATGTTTTTTTGTTTGTTTGTTTTTTTTAATTTTTTTTTTTTTTTTTTTTATCTTTTCACATTTATAGAGAGAAATTATCTTTTTGTCTTCAGTGCATAGTTATTTCTATTTTACTTTTTGACAGATAGAGAGAGAGACAGAGACAGAGACAGTTAGAGAACCAAACTGTGGGAACTCCCCAGTTCAGCACGTGGGTCCTGCCTGGGCCGGAGCCGGGA
>PVKE010025782.1:0-22774 GCA_004027555.1 Craseonycteris thonglongyai | reverse complement strand
TCATAACATGTTCAAAGGGCAGTATTTTACAACACAAAGCTTCCTGATGGATAATACAGTGGTAGGACATAAAGTTTGAAAATGATTCATCTTTCCTGCAAAGGGCAATAAATCCTTTGTTTTTACCAACCATTGCTGGTGCCCCATTGGTAGTTATCGCAGACAACTTATGCAAAGGCATGTTTATCGACCTGGCATACGGTCTGAAAGTTTTATAAATATCCTCACCTCTCGTCTGTCCTTTCATTGGTAATATTTGAAACAGCTCCTCTTTTACTGTGAAGTTACTAAATACCATTCTCACCATAACTGCCAACTGTGCAGTGTCTGATATATCTGTTGACTCGTCAAATTGCAGAGAGAAGCAGTCACATATTTCCAAGTCAGTCTTTAACTGAGTTTGCAAGTCTTTTGAAATTGCGTGTATTCTTCTTGTGATTGTGTTATTTGACAACTGTAGGTCTTGTATCGCCGACATAATCTCACGCTTGTTAGAATATTCCTCAAACAAACAATCGGCAGCAGTCAGAAATGCTTCTTTTAATAACTCACCATCCTGGAAAGGTTTTTTCCTCTTTGCGAGCATGTGAGAAATTTTGAAAGAAACAATGGTTGCCTTTTTAGATTTTTCCACATGTCTAGTGAAAACAGTCTGTTGAGTAGTTCAACTTAATTTTAGTTGATTTATGTTTTTCTTTCTTACTTCAGATTTAAGTGGATAATTCGTATCAAAAGTGGTATGACTTGTCTGAAAGTGACGTTCAACAGTATGTTTTTTTGGCACTGCAATACTACTGCCACACAACAGGCAAATGCATTTACCTTTTAAATTAATGGAACAATATGATTCCCCCCAGTCTGTGTTAAAATTATAGGTTCATTTTCTCTTATTTGGTCCACTCATTTTAGGATAAAAAAAAAATAAAAAAATAAAAATAGTTATAGAACTACAATATCATATCAAATTGCCACCATACTCATAGATTACTACCTCGCTTTTAGTTCATTTAAAATCGAATATATCAAAACACTGTGATTCTAGCTAACCATCACGACCCGATCAGTTCAGCAACCGCAATCAAAATGGCAACTTGGCGTCTCCCGGTTGGGGGGAGGAGAGTTTAAAGAGCGCAGCGGCTAAACAAGACGCGACATGTACAAAGGCGAAAGCTAGGGAGAAACTTATACATACGATATCGCAAACATACCAACGAATATAATAAACCTGTGTAGATACTCAAACAATATTTTAAAATTCTAACAAATGTATACAAATAAATTATAGTTTTACTTAGTGTTTATGAAAAACTTCTGATGCAGTCAAATAATGGCGGGTGCACACAAATCGGGCCATGGGCACCATGGCGCCTGCGGGCACGCGGTTGGGAATCCCTGTGCTAGAGCTTAGCTGGACAAAATGACTATTTTGACTTCTTTGTATCATATAATGAAAGAGCACTCAACTGAGAGTCCAAAAACCTGGGTTTTTGCTTTTGTTCTAATGTCAACTCCAATTCGACTTTGGATAAGTGATTGAAGTACTCTAGGTCTATTTCCTTTGTCTTTGGAATGAGGAACTAAACAAGGATTCACTCTAACTTAAAATTCTATGAATTTGCTTTTGTTCATGATGTATTTTTAATGTATTATTAAAATAGTGATATCTTTCCAAGGTAACACCAGTAAACTAGGAGTTTATATCATTCCTTTTGTGTTTGAACTGCTTATCTCAAGGGCTGATGTGGGGTTGATTTTTTTCTATTCACACGTCACAGTCTGCTCTTACTTAGTCCTTTAAATATTCAGCCAGAGTATGTAACATGTGTGAATGACTTTATAAAGGTGGAAGTCCTCACATTTTAGAGGAAAACATAAATATCGCCCCTTTTCACTGAAGTCTTAACTGTGAATAATTCCTTAACTGTCACTCTCGCTGACCAGCTTTAGTTTTTGTCAAAAACTAAAAATTTTGTCAAATTTTTGTGAGATCAGTCTGGCTCTGGTGACAGTCATTGCCGGTACACTTTTACAACTTGTGTATACTTCAAGAACCACGGTATTCTTTTCAGTTCCACGTGTCTTTTCAAGTAAAGAGGCTGCCTTATGATATATTTTGAAATGGAATTTCAGTTTGATTTGCTTGGGAACTGGAGAAATTTTTTGGACTCTCCTGCCCATATGTCTCACTTGCATTCCTTTCAGAATAAAATACACACACACACACACACACACACAAGTAAAGACACCCCCACACAGACAAAGTGTTTGTACACCTACCTGCACACACACAAACACCTGCATAATTTCCAACTCTGGACTCTACCCTTAACTGGGAGTTATTATCTCCATGTCCGTTCTGGGGAGCCCTGGCTTTCAGAAGTGACTGCATGTAACAGAGAGGCTGCTGTCAGCAAGCCATGAACAATGAGCTTAAACAGAAGAATGAGGGTAATGTTTATCAGAATAAAGATTAGGCTTTAAATTCCTCAGGGGAATGAACCAAATTCAATGTTTTCTTGTTAGCTTTTTTTTTCTTTCTTTCTTTCTTTTTCTTTTTCAAATATAGATGCTGTTGTGCATCTTCTGGGGAAGGGAGGGAAAAAAAAACTTCAGCAAATCAGCTCTTTGATTCAGCAACAAATTTGGGGGCTGTTTTAGCTAGGCTTTTGACTATCCCTGATTCACTGTTTTCACTGTGTTGAGGACAGTAGCTTCACAAATTTTGTGAAAATCTAGGCAATGGAGGGTGTTGTTTAGGGGGAAACAGAGTGCAGTTGTTTAAATAATCCTGGGCCAATAGGCATTTGGTAGGTGGAGTTACTGTTGTGTGCATTTACAGAGCAAGATAATTCTGAATGAAGACTTTAACAGCACACTTGCTGGACGGACTCTGTTTCTGCTCTTTGTGCAAACAAAACAAGTGACTAGGTGACTAGGTTTTGCTTAGTATCCACTGGTGAACGCAACTTGTTTGATAAGATTAAAAAATACATGTGGAGGATTTATCAGGAGCCCTTATGAATATTTCATTAGTTGATATATTCAGCTGAATGAATTCAATGAGTGTCAGTGTGTAGCTTGCAGACAAACCTCATCCACAAGGAGGCTACTGACATAGGAAGCACTTTGGCGCATTTTCAGAGGCAAGCCGGGCTGATAAAGCTCCTTGTGACAGCCTGACTTGCCATTCTTCGAGTATGCTGCTCTTGCTCTCAGCAGTTCATACACTGGAGCCTCAGCTTCTTAAATTAAACTGGAAATAGTTTGCAGACTTATCAGCCTTCTAACCTGCAGCTGTGTCTCTGCTATGTTTGAGGGTTTTGTTCTGGATGGTGAAAGCTAGCACTCGATATAAGACATGACAGCAAAAGATTCTTCCAAGGCACTTACTGCTTCTGACTCTGAGGTTTGCATAAAGACTTTCAAGGAGCAAATGCACTTAGAACTTGAGCTTCCAAGACTACTGGGAAACAGACCTACATCTCCTAAAATTTCTCCACGCAGTTCGCCAAGGAACTCACCATGCTTTTTCAGAAAGTTGCTAGTGAATAAAAGCATTCGGCAGCGTCGTCGCTTCACTGTGGCTCATACATGGTAAGATGCGACTTGGAAGTGTCTACAGTGCTTTTCATTAGTAAGCAGTAATTTAGAAATGTGGAATATGGAACATTTGAGTGTTGTTTATAATACAGACCACAGTGTGAAATGAACGGAGAGTGGGTCAGCAGAGGAATACATAGTGCACTGTATATTAAAATATCATTGTGCTACCAGCTGTTTCCAGATAAAATAAGCCTCTAACTGAAGAGAGTCTTTAAAATTACTGTTTATAAAAATACCTAGCTAATTCTAGAGAAATTGAGAATTGAAAGAGTCTCAAAAATGCAGGTTTTAATCTCTGGTAGGTGATGGGTAACTTTTTGTGTGTTTCATGGTTGTTGATATCTTTGGTAAGTTAATTCTAATATAGTGCTGAAGACAATGAATAAAGTCAAAGAATTTATTGCATGCCATGTTTGTAGTGTATAAATGAGTGAGTTTTTGCTTTACTGACTTTATCTTTACAGTACTTAAGGAAGGGAAAAACTAAGTTCCCACTTCTGAAATTACATGGTTAATCAATTTTATTTATAATTCAAACTGCTATTACTTTAAGAGCCTCTGTAAGAAAAAGTGACTTAAAATTTGTAAGTAATAATAAATATCCAATATACTTGGGAACGCCAAGTAAATAAATTCAAGAACACCTCTTTGTTCTTACACTGAACCTACTACATAATATATATATAAAATATGATGTATATTATATACAACAGGCTGACTTAAACTCATATAATAATGAAATGTAAGAAAAATCACAATAGAAATTAAAGTAATTGTAAAGGCTAGGCCATTTCAGATTTTTTTTTGAAGGATATACCTAGGGTATTTATTGCATAGGGCCTATGGCAATGAAGGGAGCCAGTAAGTACCTCTTAAAGGTAGTTGTAATACCACTTTGTGATTGCATACTGAATTGCAAACCAACATTAAAGCTGAGGATATCTGGTTTTTTTTAATTAGTCTTTACTTGAATTCTGTTTTCTACTTCTTTACAATGTTTATCTACCTAATCTAGTACACTGTGTTGACAAATTCGAGTTATTCCCAAAATATGTAGCTTGCCTTTGATGGACACCATATGTATAGACAACATATGCTTTACCTAACTAAAAATGATATGGTTATTTTTGTTATCCAACAATGGACTATTGTTCATGCAATTGCTTTATTGGAGGGTGTTTTCGATTATCTTTTAATGAATTAAATTTTATTATTCAATTGTAATCTCATACTTGTGAAAAACACATGATGAGTTTTTCAAAACCTACCAACAGTAGCATTTGTATAAATGTACTTATATATAAGTATGTACTGATTTAAAGAAATCCTCTCTCCCATGGTTTACCCCATCCCTAATGTGTGCATATTTTCATATAATTTGCTAAGTAGTATAACTGAATATAAGAAGGTATGTAGGTATGTTAATTACTTCTCATAAAAGAAACAAAGATGGAAAACATACAATTAATTGACATATTTTTACTGTTTGTGTTGATATTAAACCATTTTTTTTATCAGAAAGACATTTAATTTTAGTATGATAATTTTCAAGTAATGGTAAATTTTTATAAAACCTTGTTAATATTTTCTTATTGTAGACTTACTGAATATTATAATTGTGCCTTTCTTTTACTTAGAATAGATTTTTGATGTGCTACCAACCTAGAGCTATAAATACTGGATTTTTTCTTTTTAAAATAACCCACATTTTTAAATGATTAAAGAACAGTTATACTCATGCATTATATAAATTTTCTTGCAGCAAGTTACAAAAAGAATAATTAAACAATATCTGAGGTAACTTATGCTGTTAAAATGATCTTCTTCTAGCTAAGTTAAAACAAAATTTTCTACAAATTTCCAAAAAATAAAAACATATGACTTTGGCATAATATAACATAATGTAGGTTTAAAGCACCAATTAATCATCACACTAATTTTATAACTTTAGTTTATGACCATGAATCATTTTCATTTCATTTTCCCTCTCAACTCAGGCACTCCCCTTCTTATGTTTCTTAGTAAAACTGTATCACAGTTTCTTTTCAACTCCTGGTTATGTCTGTATTTATGGTTATTTCTATTGTTTTATCTGAGTGTATGTTTAATATTTTTCAAAATAATTTCAATGAAAATTTCTTTTTGAAAAATATATCTTATATATTTGAATGACTTTCTCAGTGATCTTAAAAATTACATACTTTTTAGCATCATGTGTAATAATTACATAAAGAAATAAGAGTATAAGTACCTTATTTTTGCCTCCCTCTCATGATGAAATGTAACTGTCCTTTCATGATCAATGATTGGTATTTTCCAAACCATGCATTTAAGTTAGAAATTCCAAGATATGCAGTTAGAAGTCTCTAAAAACATGTTATTACTTTACAGTAGACAGTAGG
Organism: Craseonycteris thonglongyai; assembly: GCA_004027555.1. Lineage (NCBI taxonomy): Eukaryota > Metazoa > Chordata > Mammalia > Chiroptera > Craseonycteridae > Craseonycteris > Craseonycteris thonglongyai. Next base: position 16,769 of record PVKE010025782.1, on the reverse strand, counting down.
TTTCTTTTAAGAAGATTGGATTGTTTTGATTCCAGCATTGAAATTAAAGTAATTTCATGATGAAGGCAAACAATGCAGAAGATACAATTTATTCCAAACCCCACTGGACAATTTCTTAATCTTTAGTTATTTACAGATTTTATATTTTGGTCAGATGAACATATAGTTATGATTTTGAACACCTAAGGTATGAAGTGTGGGCTAATGGTAGAAGATTTTAGAAACACTTGTAGGACACTGACACTTGTAAAATAGAGGGATTTTTAAAATATCTGAAAAAAAAAGTAGATCTTCAATGTGTCATCACTAGTCAGAATATTTACACATCCTAAATCTGGAAGAAATGTGGGTGCTTATTTCATTGCTTCCTTTACCCTTGGCCAAGACCACAAGTACTTTGACATATAGAAATCTGCACTATTTTTAAGATTCTGGAGAAAATAGTTTAACTTCATTGAATACATAATCTCACTTACTTCATAGTCCAGATATTGTAAAGTTTTTTCCTCATGGTCAATCTGTATATGATATGTAATATTTATAATCTGTATTTTGGTACTCAGTATATATTAAGAAAAGATGTAGAAGAATCTGCCTGAATCTGAAGATCATTATTAACTGGTCCCAGGGTTTGTTTGTTTTTAATTCAGTCTACTTATAGAACTGAGCACTGCTATGAGCAAGAAACAAAATTGTCATTTAACTCACATGGATTCTAAAACTTTCCATAATTTAAGTTTATTACTAAGATGCTCACATATATTATCTGTTTCATTTGAATATAAGAATATAGAATATATATGCTCTATAATATATAATAAATTCATGTATTTTCAATATTACTTGTTGCAGATATAAAAAATATTCTAAATTCCTTTAGCTTCTTCCAACTATTTCTCCTCCATCAATCATTGTTTTGACTTCACACCACTATTTCAAATTTCCAAATTCTTCTTAGAATTTTTAAACCTGGAAATGGACATCACACTCATTGTTAGGTGATATAAGAAAATGTAGATAAAAACATGTCATGCATTGCAAAGCATCAATGGAACACACAGCTTTGCTAAACAGGGAGTAGGGAAATTAATGCCAGTGTTCTTAGGTCAACACATTATTTATCCCTAACCCCCAGTCAGAGGTGACAACTTCTGGATTATAATGCTATACCACTTGGATTATGTAGCCTCTTTTTCTTGACTAGTATTTGCCACACCGTATCCATCTTTTTCAACCTGTTTCCTTTGCTGATGTTCCAACCTCTTTTATCAGTTCTTCTCCATCATCAGCAGCATGATGCTTTCTGAAGAAAGCTAGTGATCTTGAGTGCATCCTGGGTCTGCTACACAGGCCTTCCCTCGTCTCTCCTCTTGGAGAGCAAATGTTCTGGTGAGAACCACCCTCTGTTCATCCATGCTCACACATAGGCATATGCTTGCACAGGGAACAGTAGTTTTTCTTTTTTATTACTATTATTAATTGTTAAGTTATTGGGGTACCATTGGTTGGTAAAAATGACATAGGTTCCAGGTGTACATTTTTACATTACGTGGTCTATGTATTACATTGTTTGCTCACCACCCAGAGTCAGTTCTCTTTCCATCACCATATATTTCATGTCCCCTCCTCCTCCTCCATCCCAGCTCTCCCACTTAGGTAACCACTAAACTATTGACTGTGTCCATGAGTTTGTGTTTCTTTGTTACTTTCAGTTTTAAGTGAAGTCATATGGTTCTTGATTTTTTCAGTTTGACTTATTTCACTTAACCTGATGATCTCAGGGTCCATCCGTGTTGTCACAAATGGCTGTATTTCATCCTTTCTTATTGCTGATAATATTCCATTGTGTAAATGGACCACAACTTCTTTATCTAGTCACTTATCAAATGGTCATTTTTCAATTAGAATTAGTATTAGCAAAAAGGCTTAGTTTTTTTTTTCTTTTTATCCATTTAGTTCTACCTATATTTTGGAATTCTTTCTTCATTTTAACAAAGGTTTATGGAATGTGTACTTTTGTGCCTAATACTTGAATGCAAAGTATTAAAAGACATAGTTTATACTGTAAAGGAACTTATACCTGACAAGACAAAGGTGGAATAACTGGAGAGGAGTAATAAGAAAACAATGAATATAGTATATGCTTGACCCAACTCTGAACTTTAGCACATTTACTATCTTAGGCATTTTCACCCTAGTTTGTTAGTTAAATCTACTAAGCCTGTGCCTTTTCTTCTTCAATTTTCTTGAGTCATTTCCTAGCAATAATGGAAAATTTTTGAGAAATAGTTGTGTCTTTGCATAACTACTGATTGAACACTTGATTGAACAAAAAGTTTATTGAGAACCTACTATACTCCATATAGTATTCGAATTCACATTACCAGTATCCAGGAGTTGAATGTGTTCCCATAGTTCCCAACAATATTTACACAGTTGCTGAGCTTTACTTGTTAAAAAGTGGACTTAAACAATAAAATTTTGAAGCATTTCATGGATTTTAAGATAAAAAGTGATATGAAATAATAAAACTGGCTTTGGTATATGGCTTTCCATGGGGCTACCATTCCTTATAAATAACAGGACTGGACGCATTTCAGTATAGGCAGGGAAATAAATATATTTTGGAAAGGGAGAATGTTATCTCCTTTCAAAAGGTAGGTATGCTGTGGGAACTCTGATTTTCAGTAAAAAGATGTAAAAAAAGTTTTGTTTTGCAAGTTTATTTTATAAACAAATACTCTACATTTTGGAAGAGATACACACAGAAGGGGAAGGAGCATGGAAAGTAGGAAAGATGGGAAATGAAGCTGAGCCACTATAATCTAGACCCTGGGCTTAGGAGTTACAAAATGATGAAGAGAGAGTTGATGCCTTAAAAGAACTCATATACTGCTTGGATAACAAATTGATGCATTAATAATTAATCAACAATATGCTTATTATGCTGTTGAAGAATAGTGATTAACTTATAAGAGCACAGAAATAAATACTGCTAGAAAGCAAGTGAGAGTGTTAGGGAAGGTTTAGAGAAGAAATGGCATTGGTGTGGGGTCTTGAAGAATGAATAGGAGTTTTCAGAAAAAGGGGCAGGAAAGACACTTTTCTTTGGCCAAGGAAATCATAATAAGAATATTCCATTAACAAATAACAGTAACAATAGCTCACATTTATTCAGCATTTGCAATGTGTCTGACATTGTTTTAAATATAAATATATTTACTTCTCTCGTCCCGTAGAAAGCCATTGAGTTATAAAGTATTATGATTTCCATTTTATAGATACAGAAATGAAGCACAGGGAGCATAAGTAATTTGCCCAAGGTTGCACACTAAGTAAGGGACTGAGCTGCGATTTGAGTCAGAGCCTGGATGGTTCACTGGAGTTACAGCCTAAGGTGCAAGGTGGCAGAGATAGGAAGTAAAACTGTAGATTGGAGTCATCCTCTAGGGATTCGAGTATCATCAATAAGACTTGGGGCTTTATTTAGTGACCAGTGGCAATCCACTGCAAAGCTGTGCAAAAGGAATTGCCTAAACAGCTTTTACTTTGGAAAGATACTTCATAGGTATTATGAAGAGTGGACTAGTGGACGAGATTAGAAGCAAAGGGAAAATGTGTGTTTGAGAGATAATGACTTCTAATTGTGTATATTCCATAACATTGAAAACTGTGCTTATGCCATTCTTTGTGACTTAACAAATTACTGTTTATGGAAGTGGGAGGAAAGTGTGTAAAATGGGTAACTCTTGCATTTATTACCCACAGCTTGATGCTATGCATGGTACTAGCTGATCGACTCCCCCAAGTACATCAAATAATCAGAGCAAAGGTGCTTAAGAGGATGAGTGCATCTGAAGAAACCTTAGTTCTAATTTACTAGAGGTCCTTTCTGTTGTTTTATGTATAATTCTTGTGGGTTTTTTTTAACAGAAATTATCTTAATCCACAGTCTGAAATGAATGTCAGTGGAAAGCTATGCTTCCTAGCCTGAGTCTATGGCTTTATTTAGAGCAAGCATTTTCTCAGTAATGCAGGTCTATAAGTGGTGTTTTCCTGGCCTTTTAGTGTCTGCAAGTCTTCAATATATTGGATTTTTAAAGTGCTTACTGTAAAAAGGGCTTTGTAAAATAATGATGACGACCCCCAGGACATATGCTGGAAGGTGGCCCAGCAAGCATGCCTACATTTAGCCCCTTTTGCAAAATCTCTTCTGCTTTCTCTTCCTTCTTTTGTTGTCTCCCAGTTTTTCTCCTTAAGAATTTTTTATTTTTATTTATTTATTGTTTTTGACAGAGAGAGAGGTAGAGACACACACACACACAGAGAGAGAGAGAGACAGAGACAGAGACAGAGACACAGACACAGAGAGAGAACTGAACTGGGGGAACTCCCCAGTTCAGCATATGGGTCCACATGGGCCGGGGCTGGGAATTCGATCCTCGATCCCTGGCCCTGCAAAGTGAGCGCTTAACCCACTGAGCCATCCCGGCTTCCCCAGTTTTTCTCCTTAGAATAGTGCTTCCTTCTCTAACATTACTCTCAGGGCACCAGTAATATGAAGCTTGAGGTATTTAAATAATTCTTAGAAAATAACTGTAATGCTTACCATGGTTAATAAGGCGCTGCATTATCTGGCCTTGGGCTACCTGTGACCTTGTCTCCTGTTCTACAGCCCTGTTAGCTTCCTTTCTGTTCTTCAACAAATCCAGCATATCTCCACTTCTGAGACTTGGCACTCAATGTTTCTTCTGCCTGAAAGATGAGTATCCTAAAGGTCCACGTGGCTCATTCTCTTTCTTCCACTTGAACTTCTACCCGAATATCACGTGCTAGAGAGGGCTTCTCTGACTCCTCTCTCTAAAAAGCACCCCTTCACTTTCTAGTTCTGTACTCTTCTTCATTTTCTTCTTGGCTCTTATCACTACCTGAAAACATATCACCTGTTTGGTACTATCTTGTTTTTACCTTCTATTGTGTGGCAATCCAACTACATTGCCTGAGGGCAGGGTGTTTTTGTTGACTAAATCCCAGGCACCTGTAAGAAAGGCTGGGGATGCTGGGATGGCTCAGCAAGGATTGTATCCTGGCCCCGACCCATGGGGACCCATATGTTGAACTGGGTGGGGTGTGCCCCCAAGTTCGGTTCTCACCAGTTGTGCTTCCTATGCAGGAGACCCCTGGCCCGGTTTTTGCCCTCAGCAGCCCCGCACTCACCTGTGGAATGAAACTATATAAAAAACTGATGAAGTACAACTATAGGGACTGCTCTGGGCCCTCCCCTTTCTCTCTGTCTCTGTGTTTCTCTGTCTGTCTGTCTGTCTGTCTCTGTCAAAAAAAGCAATAAAAATAAATCTTTAAAAAAGTCTGGTACTTAATAAATATTTCTTGGTAAAATAAAAGAAAGAATGAATGTGGCTTCTCTTTCCTGCTCTTTATTCTAATCATGGAATCTTTTTTTCTTTAGCCTGATAGGAGAGATGAGAAAAGGAAACTTAGTTGATGCTTAGTCCACAAGCTTTCTTACTTCATCTCTCTCATCAGAGTTGTGTTTCTTTTCTGCCAGTAGGGCTACTCTGACATGCTTCCTATTGTGTATTCTATGATATTGCACATATAGGTTTAATTACAATATCTCACTAGAGACTAAGTGTTTTACATAGTAGGCTACTTACTTAATCCACTGTGTACAAATCATACTACCTATCCAGTAGTGTTACAGAGTCGATATTTGTCTGTAGTATGGTGCAATCAGTCATTCCTGATGCATCACACAGCGCAGTCGATGCTTCCACTCCGGAAAACTCCCCATAGCTCTGTACTGTCTGGGTAGAGTGTTGTACAGACAAATCTATTTGTTATTTGGCATTTAAAATGTTTTCATTTTGTACATTAGATGAATTATGTATATTTTTTCTCCAATACAGCATTTAAAATACTATAATAACACAGCAACTTAAGCTTCTCTGGGCTTTCCCTGGCTAATGTTGAGGAGTCCGTGACTTACTGAGTGAGGAAACCCCTACATTCTAGAAAAGACATCACCAGGAGTAAAAATTTTCACTTGATTCTATTCCATTGTTTCTGAACTGAGAGGCTGGGACCTCTGTCACTTCTAATAATTGTTTGACACATATGTTTGAATCCCACTGTGTATTTTAAGTTGGAAAAAAAAAGTGATCTGTTGCCCTTCTCATATTGCTTCTTGCTAGATGTGAGGCATTGTGTCTTGGAGGGATGATAAAAATGACTGCTTCTCTAGTCCTTTCATGGAAAGAACGTGTGTCACTTTGTGTGCTCCCCTGACAGACCTGGCTTGTCATTCTTTTCTTACCTGTAACCCTCACAACTCAGGCTTACAGTAAATTACACAGATTGGAAATAAGGGGGTATCAATAGTGTGGTTTCAAGAAAAAATGCTTTCAAACCATTTTGAGGATGACTTAAAAACAGTCTGGTGGGGATGCCGGGATAGCTCAGCAGGTTGAATGCTTGCCTTGTAACTATGAGGTCCTGGGATCAAATCTCAGCCTCAGCTGGTGCAAAACCCATATGCTGAGCTGTGGCACAACTGGTAACAGCTGTGTTAGTGGCAAAGGTTCTTGCCTCCCACATGGGAGGCCCCGAGTTCAGTTACCATGCTGTGCGGCCCCGCTTCCATCTGTGTGAAATGAAACCCTATCACAACTAATGATGTGCAACTGTGAAGACTGCTCTGGGCCCTTCTTTGGCACCCCTCTCTCTCTCTCATCTCTTTCTCTCAAATAATAAAATAAATCTTAAAAAAGAAGTAAAGTGGTGACCTTTATCTTGGTCCCAAATTAAACAAAGCAACATGGATTACTATAGGCTTGGAGAACTTTGGAGGCATCTCACACAGATTCCATGACGTCCAAGTACTTGAAAACCATCAGTTTAAGAGATAAATGAGTGGAGAGAGAAAATATTTCAGTATTTCTAAACTCATAAAAAATTTATCACATTAAAATGATATGCATCTGAGATGTCCAGGAATGGCAGCAGGATAAATGAGGGTGGAAGTATCTGTGGGCCAAGGAATAAATCACTGGTAGTGAATGTCTAAAATTTCAAAAAGTTGTAAGAATAGTGCAACAAACAATCTCTACCTAGATTTACTAACTATTAATATTTTTCCACATTTACTATGTATCTCTCTCCATATATGAAATTATATATATACATTTTCTTTAGTTTGACGATGGAGAGCAGTCGTTTGAGGGTCAAAAGGTGATTGCTATATTTTTAAAATATGGTATTATTTTCTTTTCATCAGCATGTTCTCATACCATAATTTCAGAGTTCAATTCTTCATAGTGTGTTAATATACTGACAGATTATGAATGTTTATGACCTCATTTTAAAAAGTAAACTATTGAATCTGTTATAAGGAAGGTTAGAGGTATCTGTAATAGTTTATGATTCTTGATGATAAATTATTGGTTTGAGGTGCTTGAAATAGGTTCTAAGGAGATGAATGTCTATAGCATTCAAAATTTTCTTTCCTAAGAAGAGATGTTATTTCTTTTTTTAACCTGTAAGACTTGTGTCATTAGTATGCAACATTACATAATGTCTTAATTTCTACAATGAGTTACTACCACTGCATTATTTTCAAATGGTTTTGAATTTTATTTTTCACTGTTAACCTTTGTTTGATGTTATATAACCTGGAGCCAAGAAAGCTAGGTTGGGTTTCAGTACTTTCTCTTCACTAGCTACTGGTTAACTGCCTTGAACCTCAGTTCCTTCATTTGCAAAATGGAGATAATAGCTTTATGTTTAAATATTTTCAAATGTTAATCTAATTTAAAAATATCTGTCTCATTCATTAGATATCTATCTTCTAAGATAATGTATTCAAGTACTTAGCACAACATTTTTGCATTATAAGTCACATGATAGATGCTACTGTTTAATTATCTTACTTCCCTGAATGTACAGAAACATTCACATTATTGTCAGTCTTGGTTGGTAAAACAGAAATTATTTTTTATTATTTGAAAAACATCACTAGGTATGGAATTTGTAAATTTGAAAGGGTCAAAGTGCACATGAGTTTGTAAAGAAATTATTTTATAATATCCACTGTGTGACTATTTGATATACTGAAGAAAGAAATTATCATTCATTTATTATCATGTGATTTGTATTTTAATGAACCAAGCTAAATTATATTCAAACACAGATCAGAAGATCCAGTATGAATCACTTACATTCCGAATAAGAAACTTTATTGCCTTGTTTGGCTGCTATCACCAATATATTTTTAAAAGCCATGTGTTAACATCCACTGTGTGAAAGAGATAAGAAAACCACTTTGAAATAATTCTATCCAGTTGCACCAATAAACTTGAAAGTAAAAAGGGGAAAAAAGAAAAAAACACAAAACACCAATATAGGATTTAATGAACAAATGAATGTCTTGGGAAAATTCCAATGTCATCAAAACTCATTTATCTCAAAATGTCTTCTTGCTACCCTTTCTATTCTTCCACAAATTAATAATCACAGATTATTTGTTGCAGCATAGAGCTTCTGAGACTGCTTTTGTGGTTTAGCTGGGCCACAGTTACCTCAGCAGTTTATATAGGAAACCTCTCACCATAGGGACTATTTAGACCTCCTGAAGAGAGAGAGTCAAGGAAGACAAGACAAAGAAACTAAGAAAGGGATCCAAGTTTCTCTGAACTGCTCAGGATTTCCTCCTAAGAGTTTACATTTAAAATCCATATGGGGAAGCTGGGATGGCTCAGTGGGTTAAATGCTCACTTTGCAGCCCCAGGGACTGAGGATCGAATCCTGGCCTCAGCCCGTGCGGACCCATATGCTGAACTGGGGAGTGCCTCCAGTTCCTGCCCTGTACAGCCCCGCGCCCACCTGTGGAATGAAACTATGTGGAAAAACCAATGATGTGCAACTATGGAGACTGTTCTGGACCCTCCCCCTTCTCTTAATCTCTGTCTCTGTATCTCTCTCGCTCTGTCAAAAACAATAATAATAAATCTTTAAAATCCATATGCAAATTTCAACTTTCTGAAACTAAGTATGGCCTTGGTCCTTGCCTATCAGCCTGCTCTCCCTGGCCTGAGCTCATCTAGAAAACAGAGTTGTGTCTCTAACATGCTGATGTTTACCAAAGCAGCACAGGGATTTGAGGAAGCTGGGTAGTCCCATGCAAAGAATGCAACATTTGAATCCCACCTCCACCTTTTATCAGACACTGGGTTTTGGACAAACCATTTAACCTATTTAGTTTCGTTTTCTGCATCTGCAAAATTACAAGACTACTATGTAGTTGTATCTCTTTGCGTCATTATAAAGATTAAATGAAGTGTGTACAATACTTAGCACAGTCCCTGGACAATGAGAGATAATCAGTGAACATTAGTTTACCAATGTATCCAGAGCTTATAATTTCATATAAAAATTTATAATATATATTACAATATAAGTTATTTAAATATTTCATATGGCATGGTTTGATTAAATAAATTTTTATGGAGCAACTGCTGTGCATATTGAATTTATTCTTTTTGACCACTTAGATATTGCTTAGTTTCATAAGAAAGGGCCTTATCTTAAAGTTCATAATAAGTATTACTACAGGAAAATAAAATTTAGAGAAAAAAAGATATCACAATGTATTATCATATTTCAGAGAGACAACTGCAAATTACATCGATAATAAACTGATTTTTATTTTTTTTAATTTCAGTTGTTTTTATGAATTTGATACTTGTCTCCACTAGTGAAACTAGATGCCAATGAAACACCGTTTGTCTGAGTTAATTTAAATAATTTCTAATAAAATTTTTAAAAATGATGTTCTTTTCCAATACCAGAATGTTACAGAAGTTGTTTTCTCTAATCATTAGAATCTAACTTTCTAGTGATTTATTTATATAAGAAAGTTTATTTATGAGAGGCAATGGGAAAAGAGCTCTTAATCTAGTCAAGAATCTAGACATACATCCTGGGGTCACCACCTACAAACTATTGTTTGTTTGTTTGCTTGCTTGCTTGTTTTGAATGGTGCAGAGGTAGCCATTTAACTTTTTGGAACCTCAACTTCCTCATCAGTAAAGTAGAAATAAACAATTCTTCCTCTATTCATATATGAGATTTATAAAATTAATCAGAATTATTGAAAAACAGAAAGAATTGGAACCTATTTACAGAAAGAAGATACGTTTATAGGACAGAAAGCAATGATAAAACTAATATCAATGAAAACAAAGCAAAGTGATTGACTTAAATGATGCAGGTGCATTTGGGTCTTATAGAAAGAGCATCCTGTTAATAAACATTATTAAATGCCACATGCATTTAAAAGGGAGAGGTTACTGCTGTATGAGACCATTGAAGTGAGAGATGGTATGGAGACAGCGACTAGACTAAATAGCACCTTTGGATTTTACCTATCCCCAGGCTCTTTACATCATTTTCATGCTTACAGCAGAAAGATAATAGAAAGCTCATATAACCAACATTCAGTGCAGTGAAAGTTGTATTTACCCTTTATTCAGATGACTTTACAGTGCAAGCTTGTCCAACTGGTGACCTGTGGGCCACATGCCACCCAGGACAGCTTTGAATGAGGCCCAGTACAAATTTGTACACGTTCTTAAAACATTATTAGATTATTTTGTGATTTTTTTTATTTTTTATTTTTTTTAGCTCATGAGCTCTCATTAGTGCTACTGTATTTTATGTGTGGTTCAAGACAATTCTTCTTCCAGTGTGGCCCAGGGAAGCCAAAAGGTTGGCCACCCTGGCAGCATTTAGATCAACTTGCTCTTTATTTCTTGGTCATTCTCATGAATATTTAGGGATGAAAACAGAAATAAAGGTTATTGCTTCTCTTTTGATAAAGACTTCCTTCTCACATTATCATTGACCAGGTTGATTCCGTCTCCTAGCAATTGAAAGACAGTAAAAGTGTATGTCTTTAAGACAAGGGGTTCTATGCAAATGAAGTGGTACATCATTGAAAAAAGTGGCTATTCAAATAAACTCAAAGCTTTGTAACAATACAAAATAGGATAAAATACTTTGGACTTCATAAAAATCATGCTATCTTTCTGGTCCTGTCTGTTAATAAAAATAAGACTTTTAGGAACCTATCTGGCAATTATAGATTAAATTAAGCAACTTCTTCATCTTTGCAGAGTCCACTATTATGAAAGAGCTATCTCTAGAAATACAGTTCTTGCTTGGGACTCAGAGATTTTAGTTTTAATGCCAGCTGAATCCCAAGTGCCCAGTGAGCACATATGCATACATTTTCTGCTGGTAGATTTTCGGTCAAATGGGATTAATAATTACCTGCTCTGCCATCCCTACCTTACACATTCTGGTCTGAGTATTGAATAGCAGTGGTTATAGAATGGTTTGGTTTTCTGAGAAGTAACTTGGCAGAAACATTCAGAAGACAAAAAGTGCTTCTAGGGAGTTTCAGGTGTATCAGATTTTCAAAAATGTGACCCAGCTTTAAAATGCATTAATTAATTTTATATTTTATGTGAACTCTAAAAATGAGTATTCTGAAAATATAGAAGTTTGAGGTTCTTAAACCATTGTTGTATTTGTACAAGGCCAGGCTGATTAAATTTGCCTCCACTGTAATATTTTTTGTTACGTTAGACATACCTGGATATAGCTGATTCTGTGTAGTCACATGGTATCTCCCCTCCATCATTCTTGGCCCTGAACACACACATGCTTACATTTTTTACCCAGTGCTCATCGAAATGGAAGAGTGTTCAGACGTTTGGTTCAAACAGCGTGCTATTATTCCATCCTTAACAGCAGAAAATTTCCTCCAATTTATTTGAAATATTTGAAAAAGAAGGTGATGAGTTCTTAAGGAAGATCATTACAGGTGATGAAACTTGGGTCCATCATTATGACTCCAAGAACCAAAAGGCAGTCTATGGAACACCGCCATAAGGGATCACCCAAGCTGAAAAAAAATGAAAAACTCAGGCCTCATCTGGGAGGTCCTATTGACTGTTTTTTGGAATTCTGAACATGTTGTTCTTGCAGACTTTCTTGGAAAAGGAACAACAACAAACTCTGAACGTTATATTGAAACTCTTATTGCATTGAAAAGAAGAATCAAACAGAATGGAATAAGAAATGAAACACTTCAACACAACAGTGCCAGGCCTCACACAAGTGCAGCAACAAGAGATGCAATTTAGTGCCTGGACTTTTCAGTGCTGCCACATCTACTGTGCAGCCCAGACCTGGCTCCTAGTGATTTCCACCTGTTCTCAAAACTAAAGGAACACTTGAAGGGCTGATGCTCAACCTGTGATGAAGAGGTGAAGTCTGCAGCGAGGAAATGCTTTCAAAAACAAAACACCATTTTAAAGGACGGATTTCAAAAACTAATGCAGCATTGGTGGAAGTGTATTGAAAGGTGTGATGATTCTGTAGAAGAATAATTAAGCAGCTTTGAAAATAAATGATGTAGATATATTTCCTTTTACATTTCATTAAAACATATTTTTCTGTTTATTTTCTATTTAAGTGGAGATAAAATTTATCATCCTCCCTCATATATGTTAGTTTTTTTCCAGTGTCTAAAAATCAGATAGACATTGCTTAGTGAACTAATTCTTATGTGTGGCTTGCATTTTCATTTTGTATTATTCCCAATTAACAACTATTAATTGTTGGATAATGCAAACATGATCACCTTGCATCCAGGAGCTTTGTTCTAGCCAAGGAGAGTATATAATCATCTGCTGTGCAAAATGATTTTGTTTGACAGATATAAATGTTACAAGTATACAAGTATACAACATAATTGATCTTCTACTCTACCAGGTGGTGCCAATCTAATTATGAAACTAAAGGCTTACAGAACAATGGTACTGCTCCCCTTTCCAGATGTCTGTGAACATTGAATCTGCCTCTGTTATAGTGACTTACTTTCTTCAGCAATTAATCATTAGGGAGTTATGCTTGGGAATCTGATATAGAGCAGGAGGTCACATATAAGTAGTCTGCTTAGGTGAGCAAATAGGAAATTTGCTCTGAGAGAGAGAGAGGAACAAGATAGTGGTACTTTAATTTTCTTCACATGATCAATGAGGTGATAATAGAAAAATTATATCACATGTCTTCTATCATTTAATCCATTTACAGATGAGAAAATCTGTAAGGTTTAAGACTGTAAGGTTTACAATCTGTAAGGTTTAAATCTGTAAGACTCTGAAAGGTCAATTAGCTGATTCTAGGTAACCAACCTACAAAATGGCAGACCAAGAATTAGCCCATGGGCTCTTATATAGAGTTGTTCTTATTGGTGAGTTCCATGGATTCAGTGGTACTTCTTCGCACAGCTCACTCCACCTTTCTCAACTTCCAACTCCCAACTCCTAAGGGAAAATATCCAGGGTTTATAAAAGCCTTCGAACAGTGAGAACCTGACAAATTCATTTGCATTTAAGCATAATTTACTCGTAGGGTTTAATGTGTTATTTCATTTTAGGGCGATATGAAATCAGATGATTTAATCTCTATTTGGAGAATTGGACACATTAGAGAACAGAGGCAAGAAATATTTTAGAAGATAAAATGGTATTTTCCAATCCTCTCAAGGGGTGGGACCCAGACGATAGGCAAAATATCTCAGGCCTGTAGTTCTATATGCACACTTTTCATTCATTCACCATGTCTGCAACCTACCTGTTCTGTCCCCATGTTTTTGCCATCTTTCTTGTTTCTATGGATTAACTATGTGTACCTGGTTAAGGCTAACCCCTCACTGTTCACTGCATTTTATGCTTCCTTACCCTCCAGGGATTTGCTCTTGTACTTGTGTTTGCTGTCCCCTGTACATCAGTTTTCTACCTACTAATTTCTATCAGTCTACAAACATGCTATAGCCCACGTACTGCTCTATTACCCTATTTTTATTTCCCTTTGTAGCAAAACTCACCAAAATAATTGTCTATACTTCTCTTCACATTTTCTTCCCTTCAGTTCTCTTTTGAAAACTTCTAATCAAGTTTTCCCCTCACAACTCCACTAAAAGTGTTCTTATTGAGGTTATACCATGCATGTGGCAAATCTAATGATAAATTCTCAATCCTCATGTTACTCAGCCCATCAGCTACACATCATACAGTTGATTATTCTCTTTCTTGAAACACTGCCTTCACTTGGCTTCCTGGACACTGTTGTATGATCTCTCTCCTTCTTCAGAGGCTGTTCTTTCTCAGTCTCCTCAACTAGTTCCTGTTTATGTTCCCACACTTTAAACATTGGAATGCCCCCATAGAAATGTGAACCAGTCTCTCTCTCTCTTTCTCTTTTGTTTACACTCATTCCCTAGGCCAAGTATCTTACTTAGACACATGACTTTAGATAATATCTGTAGGCTGATGGTTCCTAAATTAATATCTTTAGTCAGACTTTACTGAACCCCAGACCTATATATTTATCTAACAGCCTTCTTCACAGCTAAATCTTAGCATGTCCAAAACTGACATGATTTTCACCCCCCACACCCCACCCTGGTTGCAATCTGTTCCCAGTCTTCTCCATCTCATTAGAATGCCATTCTATTTTTAAAATTGCTCAGGCCAGAAATCTTGGAGTCTTCATGACTTCTGCTTTCCTCTGGTATTTCACACTCCAAATGCATCGGCAAATCCTATCAGCTCTCCTTTTGCACCGTATCTGGAATCCGATAACTTCTCATCACCACCACTGCCACTGTTCTGATCCATGTTGCCATTAGTATATATGTGGATTATTACACGAACCTTACCTCATCTTCCTGCTTTCACCCTTTCTCCTTACAGTGTATTCCCCACACAGTTACCACAGTGATCCTTACTAACATGGGAGCAATTGTGTCACTCTATTCGGAATCCCTCAATAAAAGTTCATCTTCCTCAGAGTGTGGGTTGACATGTATACACTATACCTGCTAGGGCCCATTGGTCTCATCCCTTTCCTTCTTGAACTCCTTTTGTTCCCCTCACACCATTCGATCCACCCTGGTCCACTTGCTGGTCCTGAAATGATCAAAGTAGTATCCCTATTCAGGACTTAAGCCTTTTGTTTGTTTGCTTATTTGTTTCAATAAAGAATTTCCCCAGATATTTGTATGGCCCTCTTCCTTTCTTCTTTCAGGTCATTGCTTAAATTTATCTAATGGGAGAGGACTTTTCTGATCATCTGTATAAAATAGTAGTTCCCACCCTAGCCTTCCTATTGTTCCTATCCCTGCTTTGAATGCCGTATGAACTTACCCATATCTGATGTATATATCTATGTCTACATCCATATCTATGTTTATGTCCATATCCTTCCTGTCTGTCTCTATCTATATCTACCTATATTTATTTTTTCCTATCTATCATATCTCTCTTCTATCTATCTATCTATCTATCTATCTATCTACCTATCATCATCTATCTCAGGGATTCCCAACCCCATGCCCGCGGGCACCATGGCGCCCACGGCCCGATTTGTGTGTGCCCGCCATTATTTGACTGCATCAGAAGTTTTTCATAAACACTAAGTAAAACTATAATTTATTTGTATACATTTGTTAGAATTTTAAAATATTGTTTGAGTATCTACACAGGTTTATTATATTCGTTGGTATGTTTGCGATATCGTATGTATAAGTGTTTCCCTAGCTGTCGCCTTTGTACACGTCGCGTCTTGTGTAGCCGCTGCGCTCTTTAAACTCTCCTCCCCCCAACCGGGAGACGCCAAGTTGCCATTTGGATTGCAGTTGCTGGACTGATCAGGTCATGACGGTTAGCTAGGATCACAGTGTTTTGATATATATTCGATTTTAAATGAACTAAAAGCAAGGTAGGTAATCTATTATTATGGTGGCAATTTGATATGATATTGTAGTTCTATAACTATTTTTATTTTTATTTTTTTAGTCCAAAATGAGTGGACCAAATAAGAGAAAACGAACCTATAATTTTAACACAGACTGGGAGGAATCCTATTGTTTCATTAATTTAAAAGGTAAATGCATTTACCTGTTGTGTGGCAGTAGTATTGCAGTGCCGAAAAAACATACTGTTGAATGTCACTTTCAGACAAGTCATACCACTTTTGATACGAATTATCCACTTAAATCTGAAGTAAGAAAGAAAAAAATAAATCAACTAAAATTAAGTAGAACTACTCAACAGACTGTTTTCACTAGACATGTGGAAAAATCTAAAAAGGCAACCATTGCTTCTTTCAAAATTTCTCACACGCTCGCAAAGAAGAAAAAACCTTTCCAGGATGGTGAATTGTTCAAAGAAGCATTTCTGACTGCTGTCGATTGTTTGTTGGAGGAATATTCTAACAAGCATGAGATTATGTCGGCGATACAAGACTTACAGTTGTCAAATAACACAGTCACAAGAAGAATACACGCAATTTCAAAAGACTTGCAAACTCAGTTAAAGACTGACTTGGAAATATGTGACTGCTTCTCTCTGCAATTGGACGAGTCAACAGATATATCAGACACCACACAGTTGGCAGTTATGGTGAGAATGGTATTTAGTAGCTTCACAGTAAAAGAGGAGCTGTTGCAAATATTACCAATGAAAGGACAGACGAGAGGTGAGGATATTTATAAAACTTTCAGAACATACACCAGGTCGATAAACATGCCTTTGCATAAGTTGTCTGCGATAACTACCGATGGGGCACCAGCAATGGTTGGTCAAAACAAAGGATTTCTTGCCCTTTTCAGGAAAGATGAA
>PVKE010025781.1:0-22778 GCA_004027555.1 Craseonycteris thonglongyai | reverse complement strand
CCCCCATTTCCATGGTGATTTAGATTCTAGACTCAGCCATGTGGCTCGCTTTGGACATCGGTATGTTAGAAGACTTGACAAAGCAGGAGTCAGCAAAAATGCTTACATGGGCCCACTTCCCTTGTCTCCCTCAGTCACCTCCAGAAAACTATGCCAGGACTTGTCTGCTAGAGACCAAGAGACAAGCGGGTCAAAACCAATTCACCCCAGTTGTCCCAGCTAAGAGCCAGACAGCCCCCGGGCACATGAACCAGCTCAGCCAAGATCAGCAGAGCCACCCAGCCCCCCCCCCCAATGTGTGAGCCCTAAGTTGTTGCTAATTGTTGTATGCCACCGTAGTGCGCTGTTTTTATGCAGCATTATTATGAAAATAAGTAGCTGATATAATAGGCAAAGGGGTTGGAAGAATGGAACACTAGAGTATGTCCTGCGGAGACGCCTTTAGAAAATTCTCTTTGTGGGATATTAATAACTACTACTTAAAACAAGTCTCCCCTCATTAATCACATTTGGGAAACACTGAGTAAATGAAGATAACAGGTTTCCTGATGTAGAACTTCCCAGGGCCTTGACTGTGAAATTGTACATTACACACATGAATCTCCCTCCAATAGGAGGGAATATTCAGAGTGTAATCTCATAAGGTTTTAAGAAAGTTTACAAATTTGTGTTGGACCGCATTCAAAGCCCTCCTGGGCCTCATGTGGCCCGTGGGTTGCAGGTGGGACAAGCTTGATGTAACATTTCCCAAACATTTTGTGAAGTATCTCATGGGACAAAGGTGCCCCTGGACACATTTGGGGGCATGCTCATCTTGGCAAATCATGTGCATTTCCACCACAAGCAGATAAGTCTCCCAGGCCAGGATGTTGTCTTTCTTTCTTAGTACTGTAGCTCTGGGACCTAGCAGAAGTGCTTGACCATCATGGACACTCAGTAATTGGATGTGGAAGGGAGGTGGCAGAGACGCGAGGTGTGATGTTTCTTCCCCCTCTGTTTCATGTGTGCTGTTGCCTCTGACAACAATAAATGTCTCGGCTTTGTCTACCTGGTGAACCCTGACTATCCTTCAGAGCTCAGTGTACAAGTCACCATTTCCCTGGAGACTTCTCTGAGCTCCTCAAGCAAAGCTGGATAATTAGTTTCCAGTTAGAAATACTGTAAGTGTTGCTGCTTGTGTCCATCCATCTCCCCCAGAATTCTAGGAGCTGCATCTGTGAATTCATTTTTTCCTGCCATGTCAAAAACAGTCTCTCTATTGTACTGTAGGTGCCTAATGAGTGTGTTCTAGAAAGAAGCAAGGGGGAGTAGAAGGGAGTGAGGGAGGAAAAATAGATGGAAAGGGAGGAAAGAGGAAAAGAGCAAGAGGCAGGAAGGTGAGAAGAAAAGCAGAAAGGAAGAAAAGTGAGGAAAAAGGGATTGAAGGAGAGGAAAGAGGGAAGGAGAGGGGGAGGCAGGGACAGAAATAGAGAAAGAGGAAGAGTTGGAGAGGAGGTAGAAATTAATTTTCAGGGATTGTTTCATAATAGCAAATGGTTAGTGATGATAAGATTGGAGACATTTCCCAGGGGCAGGTGGTGGAGAGACAGGAATATAAGAAAACAAGTCCATGCTTTATTCTATAAATCACGAGGAGCCACAGCTTAATATTTTAAGCAAGAAGATCGCATCAGATACATTCTCTCTGGAAGTTGTTCTTTGTCAACAGGTAAAACACTATTGTAGTACATATTCTAAGGTAACCTAAATATGATTGAAAAGTCATTTACTTAATAGAGAAAATAGCATAGCAAAAGCAAAAATTAGCACCAGTCCCACAACCTTTGTGAACTAATACAAACACATCTGCTAAGTGGAGATGCTGCACTCAACTGGGGCCTGGTGACCAGAAGTGGTCACCCATGGCTCTGAGCCATGTGTTTACACATTAAATATTGAATCACATCTGCCCTGTGTTGATCAAGGGAGGCATGAGTCCCAAGAAGCAGTCCATCATCAGAGTGGAATTAAATATGTTCTTCTAAATGCCAATAACAACACAAATAAGTGTTTA
Source organism: Craseonycteris thonglongyai (assembly GCA_004027555.1). NCBI lineage: Eukaryota > Metazoa > Chordata > Mammalia > Chiroptera > Craseonycteridae > Craseonycteris > Craseonycteris thonglongyai. The sequence goes on along the minus strand of PVKE010025781.1, from coordinate 20,725 downwards.
ATCAAGATTTGCTTATTGTCAACCTGCATGCATGGAACAAAAAGAGCTTGGCAAATTTATGGCTTCCATTTTCTACCTTGGAAATTGTCAAGCAGATACTGGCAGTTTCCTCATGACTATTATGCCTGCCAGGGTTGAAAGAATTGCTTGTATTTTTCTGAAAGCTGCCCAGCATCGTAGGTATCCTAAATGTTCTATGCTTAGTAGGAGAAAATCAGAACATAACAAATGTGCCTTTCTCATTCGCTTGTCATTATAACTAATTCAAAGCTGGCTGGGAGCATTAAACAAGCAAAATCCTGTTTCTATTGACATTTAATAAGAGGTGAAAATTCAATTCTGCCCAAATCTATACAAGCCAAAAGAATTACAGAAGTGGGAAAATAAGGTGCCAGAATTATGTGTGTGCATGTGTGTGCATGTGCGTGTGCATGTGCATGTGTGTGTGTGTGTGTGTTGGGGTAGGAAGGAAGGGAAAGGCAGGATACATGGGAAGAGATTTAGTATTGGATATTTCAGTGTGTCTGCTGCAGTCAATATATGGAGGTGACAATTAGGCATAGCAAGAAAGGCATGAGGTTAAGTAACAGATGTGATCAGCAGTCACCAAAATAACCTATGTGGACCCTGTGAACTTGTGCCTGAAAATATTTGAGGACACCATCATCTCATCAAAACAATTTTAAGAATGGTGTCAAGGGGGAAGCCGGGATGGCTCAGTGGGTTAAGGCCTCACTTTGCAGCCCCAGGGACCAAGGATCGAATCCCAGCCCTGGCCTGTGTGGACCCGTATGCTGAACTGGGGAGTGCCTCCTGTTCGGTTCTTACCGGGGCAAGACCCCGGCCCAGTTCCTGCCCTGTGCAGCCCCGCGCCCACCTGTGGAATGAAACTATGTGGAAAAACCAATGATGTGCAACTATGGAGACTGTTCTGGGCCCTCCCCCTTCTCTGTCTCTGTATCTCTCTCTCTCTCTCTCTCTCTCTCTCTCTCTCTCTGTCAAAAACAATGAAAGTAAATCTTTAAAAAAAAAAAAAAGAATGGTCCCAAGGAATATGAATGGGACTTTAAAAGCTGATTGCAGTATCTTCTGTTAAAAAAAATGTTTTCATAGCAGAAAAGGAGTGCTCAGATTGGAGGCTATCAAAAGAAGATTCAGAAAGCAAGAATCAGTCAGTATCTTTACAGTCATTCAGAGGAAAGGGGCTATGAACTGTCAAGAGGGGCATCCATTCTGCTTGACAAACATCTGTGGTAGGCTAGAGAATACCCACCACCCACCTCCCAAGAGATCCACATCCTAACCATGAAACCTGTGAGCATTACCTTAAATGACAAAATGGACCTTGCAGATGTGATGAAATTAAGAATCTTGGATGGGGAGAATATCCTGGGTTGTCTAGATGAGTTCTAAATGCCATCACATGTAACTTGATAAGAGGGAAGCAGAGGGAGATTTGGTGCACTCAGAGAAGGGAATAGGAGGTGGAAGCAGAGACTAGAGTGATGTGGCCTCAAGCCATTAGAAGCTGCAGGAATAAAGGAAATAGTTCTTCCCCCAGAGCCTTCAGAGGGAGTGTGGACTTGCTGACACTTTGATTTTGGCCCAGTGAGAATGATTTGAACTTCTGGCCCCCAGAAAAATAAGAGAATAAATTTCTCTTGTTTTAAGCCACCTAGTTTGTGATGATATTTTAAGGTGGTCACAAGGAATTAATACAATCCCTATGTCAGGATAGGGGCCTCAGGTAGTCAGAGTTTAGGGACACTCACCATTATACTCATGCAATTGACCCTCTCTTCCCTGCCCCACTCCCCACTCCTGACCCCCGAGCCTTCACCCCCTGCGATCCTGGCCCTGATTCCTTGCTCTTCAATCACCCCTGTGACCCAGAGGTGCACCTTCCTCCTTATGACACCACCATACTCACTGCATCAATGCTACAACTAAATCTAAAAGCTGATACACGGATTGAGCGCTCGCTATGCAGCGCTGGGGACCAAGGATCGAATCCTGGCTCCAGCCTGTGTAGACCCATATGCTGAACTGGTATGTGCTTCCCATGTGGGAGGCCCCCAGCCCAGCTCCCACCCTGTACAGCCCCTGCCCACCTGTGCGGAACAAAACCATGTTGAAAACTGATGCCGTACAACTATGGAGACTGCTCTGGGCCTTCCCCCTTCTCTCTGTCTCTGTCTTTCTCTCTCTCTGTCAAAAACAATAAAATAAATCTTTAAAAGCTGATACAAAGACCCCCAAGGTGGGGAGTAGCAGCATAGAAGCCTCCACTTTGGGCCCTATAATGTTGATGAATTAGGAGCAATGGAGGGACACCAAATGTTAGTACGTTTGAGTTCAGTTTTAAGCGGCTGCCAGTTTGCGTGTGTGTACATGTGACAACTTACAGATGAGAGGAAATTGTCAGCCTTAATTCTCCAAGGTCTATAATCTTCGTCAGAGTAAGAAAAGGGCAAAAATTTATTCAACTCTCTAAATGTAATACTAATTATATCCTTTAAGTGATCTGTTTACTGTTTAAGCTAAATCGCCACTTGGCACAATAGCAGTTGAGTGCCTATCATTAAAACACATCATGTTGATATGGTTTCAAGTTATACTGAATTATGACCACAATCCATGAGACTGATTCTATGAGCAATTTATGAAAATCAGTGTTCTCACATTATAATCATATCATGACTTTTCAGTCTTTATGATTTACTGCTTATAAAATATGGTCACAGCTCAAGCAATTAAAGAAAATGTTAACTATTACTCATATCATGTGTTACTTTTTTCCCCACTTAATTGTTTACAAAAATTCTATGATTTTCCATTTAAATAAGTCAGTGATCCTTGGCTGTGGCTCCATGAAATGTCTGTTCTTTCAGATACATTTTTAATATGCAGTGTTTCTCTTCGGTTATGATTACTGCATCTAACATATTGTATTTCCTAGGGCCATAAAAGGAAAATGTAATAGAACATTCTACCTTTACCTTTCATCTATATGTAATTTTTTAAAGATTTTACGTTATTGAGAGAAGGTGTGTGAGAGAGAGAGAACGCACAGTGGGGAGGGCCCAGAGCAGTCTCCATAGTTGTACATCATTAGTTGTGATATGGTTTCATTACACACACAGGTGGATGTGGGGCCACACAGGGCAGGAATCAAATGGGGGGGCGGGGGGAGGGGCTCTCCCATGGGAGGTGAAAACTTCCACTGCTGAGCCATCCTGTCAGTTACTACAGCTCAGCATATGGGATTGCACGGGCCGGGGCCAGGAATTGAACCCTGGACCTTGAGATTCTGAGGCAAGCACTCAACCACTGAGCTATCCCAGCATCCCCAACATATGTAATTTTTTAATTCACCTAGGCCTTATTTCTAGGCTTTGAGGCAGCAACATATGGGAACAAGTTATTATGGTGTTAGAGTACCTAGCTTCACAGGGATGATTTTTTTCCTAGTTAGCTCTTTTTGGCAGAGACTACATATTACAAGATGCTAAGGGCCAGAGGATGATAGAATTACTACTAGGTGAGATTTTTTTGACAAGCAGGCAAGCATATCCAAATTGGGACAAAGATTGCATAGGCAGATTTACCCTCCCATTTGCTTCCAATAAGGCACCTATTGCAAATTGACCTGAGCAAATTGGTGAGTCACAGGTTTTAGGATTTTTTGCATGGAAAGGAATAGCCTTCTATAGTTAGAAGTAGGTGAGGGCAATCGGTGTCCTCTTGAACAACCTCACTGTCAGATAATATGTTATAATAAAAGCACATGACAGAGAAAATTCAGACTCATAGTGAGGAGACACCTAGATGGCCATATGCTCTTTCCTAGAAGTTCAACAAAGTCCCAGCTGAGCTGCTCCTACTGCACTTGGCATGAAAGGTCCACATGAAATACATGTGCAATACTGGGATTGCTGAATTTACTGAAACTTCTACTCAGAGTCAGTCAACCAAGTCCCCTGATAAGTAGCTAAAGGGACCACTGAGGAATCCTAAGCCTAGTGGGCCTTTCTAAAGGGTGGGGGGCTACTGGATTTAACCAGATTCTTCTACTCCTATCACACAGGGCAGGACTTCCTAAACAATATCCTAGCTAATGCACACCACTAGAATACCACTCATTTCACCATTGAGAAATTGTTTCTAACATCCATTAGGCTAATTAACAAAGTCTATAATATTGATCTGAAATAAAGGTATTTGAAGCCTTCTAATAGTTGCTTTGGGTTGATTTCTGATTAGTCTTCCAAGGGAGAATAATCCCTGGAGTTAAGATCTTCAATTAGAGAATTTTGAGTGTTAACAACTGCCCCTAGGGTATAGACTCAGACTAGCATGTACACATTTCTATTATACTATCTTTGCTGAAGTATCTTAAAGTAAATTATACCACAGCAACCGTATGCTATGAGATATGATGTTGTTATGGCAATGATTGTAATAAAAGGTGAATTTCAATATTTTTGCTTGTTTTACATATAAGCTTTTGTCAAAATGAATGCCTTTGAGGAGCTGGGCTTAAAACATCATGATATTTGCCAGAATTGCTGTTTGATCCAGCAGTTCTACTTCAAGATATACTCAAAAGAATTGCAAGTAGAGTCTCAAAGAGGTATTTGTAAACCTGTGTTTATAGTAGCATTATTTACAATAGCTAAAACACGGAAGTAATCCCAATGTTCATGGACATATGAATGGATAAAGAAAATGTGGTATGTACATACCATGGAATATTATTCAGCCATAAAAGAGAAGGAAATTCTAACATATGCTATAATATGGATGAGTCTTGAGGATATTATGCTAACTTGAATAAGCCAATCACAGAAAGACAAATACTGTAGGATTCCACTTGTATGAGGTACCTAAAGTATTCAAAACCCTATAAAGACAGAAAGTAGAAGGTGGTTGCCCGAGGCTACGGGATAGAGGGAATAGTTTCAGTTTTTCAAGGTGAAATAGTTCTGGAGATGGACAATGACAATGATAACATAACAATATGAATGTTTTTTATATCACTGAACTGTACACTTAATGATAAATTTCAAGTTATGTATATTTTGCCATTAAAAATAGGAAAAAAAACATGTTTGGTGCTCTCCTGATGCTTAGGATCCATCCTGAGACCAATATTTTCCCAATTTTCTATCCTCTATTATTATCCTGAAGCCTCAAGAAGAACCCACTGCTCAGGCAGTAAGAATGAGGTGAATTCAGGGGACAGCAAGCAACCCACTGTATTAGAAATGAGGACTTCAGTGGGGACATGATGACGGATGAGACCAGAGAGAGTAATGGGCTAGTGCAAAGAAAAAGCAACTAGCTGGGGCAAGCTAACTACCTAGAAAGTAAAATTTAAAGTGGCGCTCACTCTCAAGTGCAAATGCTGCATTTACACAGTCCTTGAAAGTGAGTGCCTCCTTAAGATTTGCACCCAAGGTGCCTTGCTTGCCTCACCCTATTTCTAGCCCTGTATAAATTGCTCTGTTTTCAAACTGTGGAGCTTGGATTACATCCTGATGGCTCTGTGGAAGCTCTGAAGGAATCTAAACCAGGGATTTGTGTTTTGAAAGATAATTCTTGTGGTTGTGCAGAGAATTGGAAAGACATAAGACTGGAGTCTGAGAGATGAATTCCAACAAAAAATAATAAGGGCCTTATCTAAGTGCTTTGGGACTGCAGGACAATAGATGCTTAAAGAGCTAGTAAGGAAGGAGGATTGAAAGTGTGGTGACTGGGGAACCCGGGATGGCTCAGCAGGTTGAGCCCTAGCTTTGCAGCCCCAGGGTCAGAGGATCGAATCCCTGCCCTGTCCCGTGAGGACCCATATGCTGAACTGGGGTGTGCCCCCAGTTCGGTTCTTGCCAGGGCCCATGTGAGAGGCCCCCGGCACAGCCCCGTGGCCACCCGTGGAATGAAACTATATGGAAAACTAATGCTGTCAACTATGGAGACTGCTCTGGGCCCTCCCCCTTCTCTCTGTTTCTCTCTTTGTGTTCCTCTCTCTCTGTCAAAAAAAGAAAAGAAAGAAAGTGTGGTGACTAATTCAGTGTGGTGGTGATAAAGGAGATGAATGGAAAAGTGATTCTTTTCCTCACTTGGGCGACTTGATTATGAGATGATGCCATGCACTGAAAAGAGATACAGAATGTGACTAAATCATCAAGAGGGTACAAGAGACAATAGGATGATCAGATAAAAATGTGGGGCTCATCAGCATCTAAATTAAAGCATCAGTTCTCAACCAGGAGTGATTTTGCCCAGCTGGGTACGTTTGGCAATATCTGAAGACATTTTTGGTTAGCATAACTCAGGGAGGAGTATTACTAGCAACTACTGGGTAGAGACCATGAATGCCACTAAGCATTCCACAATGTACAAGATACACTCCCACAACAAAGAATGATCCTCCCAAAATGTCAATAGTGTCAAGGATGACAAACCCTAGTCCAAGGATAAACTGAGAAACTGTCATGTCTTGTTGAAATTCACATGTACCATTCCCAACATATCTAATTGTTACCAACCAATGTAACCTCATCAAATTTAACAATAAATTAAAAAAACAAAACAAACAAAAAAAAAACCTCTAGTTACCATTTCAAAGAAAGAAATGAGATTATCTCTTCCTAGATGGGTACTACTTATCCTTATCTCCTCAGATTTCCCTAGAGAATGGGCTTTCTACTCCCCTCTCAATTTTAATCTTTTGCTCCTCTCCAAGAGAAAAAGAAAAGCTAATCTTAGTGGACCTAGCCTAGTCTGCCCATATTTACCATTAGGCAGGACCACCGAGCCTCTAATGCGAGGATCTAGCTCCACACTTGCTCTCTTATGGCCTACTTCATGGCTCACATATGGGGGCCAGTTTCCAGCTCCCATAACAAAAACACACCTGAAAAGGCTTCTCCATTATTCTTTTCCTCTCATTTGTTGGGGCTCAGGTACATGGGCACCTAAAGCTCTTACCCATCATTTCAGTCTCTGTCTCTGTGCAAAAGGAACACCAAGCTAGGTGTCACCAAGCTAGGTGATACCTGTGCCATCTATTTCTCTCTGTCCAGCCTGTGACTAGGTAGGCGGCAGGCCTCTGGTCTTCATAATTGGTTGGTCATGGGGACCTTCCTACAAGTTTAGTCACATCCTCATGAGCATACCTGAATGTGGACCCCAAAGTGTATATATTTGGTGTAGAAGTAGGCCGATCAGACGTACCATGTTAAACGGGACAGAAAACAACAGTACTGTCCCATTTCAAATGGTACATGTGGCCAGCCTACTCATATCTTACATTTAGTCCAGTGAGACTAGGCTGACCATACATACCCTTTGAAACTGGACTGTACCATTGTTCCCTGTCCCATTTAAAATGCTAAATCAGGTCAACTTAGGTAGCAGGTAAGAAGCCTCCAGTCTAGGACACGTTAGCCACACAATTCATCAGACACCTTGCTTTTAGAAGATTGCAGAAACTTTGGACCATACTATCTTAGCCTATATTCTCTATAAGAGAGCCCAAGTCAAAGCTTCCACGCTAATACTTTATTAGAAGGAGCAACCCTAGGACAAGAGAGGAGGAAAGGGAACATGAAGCAGGGAAAGATTCACAGCAAATGTAAAAGGATGCATTCTTTAGCTGACACTGCTTCTCAGACACAGCCAATCACCTAGCCATGCAAAATGCCTCCAAACAGGTTACACACACACACATATGCACGCGCGCGCGCACACACACACACACACACACACACACAATGGTGTCTCAGAACAATCTACGGAAGGGAGAAATGGAGGGGAGATTTAGCTGCTGGCTCACCTCTGTCTCCTGTTTCCCATAGACGAACATTCACTCCATGTGAAGTTCACTCACCTTCACTTCCCTGTTGCATCACCTGGCAGTCACTGGGAAAACCAGATCCCACACCCCTTGACTGTGTTCGAGTTGGGAAACCATGGAAGGAGGCCGAGTCTAAGCCTCAGCCTCCACAAAGGGGACCACTTTGAGCCCACACCGAGACAATTGCCATAGCAACACAAGTGTCAACGAGTCCAGGAGACGTGTGAAGTTGAGGGAGTCTGGAGAGGAGAATACGAGGGGTCTGATTGCATAATGAGCTTGTAAACTCCGTTGACTAAAACCCAGAGGGAATGGAAACTACATCTCTGTCCTTAAAACCTTAGCATTTCTGTCATGCTGGAAGCCATTGCTAGTAACAAAACATCTGGAGCAGACACTACTAGTTGCCTAACCCACATTCCTTCCCCTAATGATTGGTTTACCTTACAAGGGCACAGGCTTCCTTACCTCCTATCCTATACCCTCTCACCTAAGAATGAGTCACCAGACACTGTCTCAGGGATGACTGTAGGCTACAGTGGGTCGGAGACTCAGCAAATCTTTGCCATCAGATAGAAACAGGAAGCCAGGAAGGGAGAGGAGCAGAAACTTCCATGGAGAATTATGTGAAAACATACTGCTAGGACAATCCACCTGGGCAACACTTTGCCTTTGTTTTCCCTATGGGAACTCTGCTCAAAGCATGCACACACATATACGTACCAATGAAAACACATACACACACTGATCAGGATTTCCCAGTTTTGCTAAGTAGGGCTCGTTTTGTAATCAATTCTAAAAGTTTTGTAATCGATTCTAAACCTCTGCAGGATAAGCTGCTTCTGCGCCGTCTTGAAGGAACTTGAGGCAACTAAAACAAATGGCCAAAATATCAGAATGTAAACAAGTGTTTCTGTGGCCAAGCCAAGAAGAACCTCCAAGAAGTGAGGGTTGAGAGAAGGAAATTTTGGAGGTTCTTCAAAAGTGAAAATGCAACAGTTTCTCTTATTGCTCAACTATAACTATTTCTTGAGACTCTTCTATGTGAATAGCTCTGTATTAAGAAGGGGATGCCATGAAGTGTGGAAGGCAGTCCTCACCTTCTGTGAGAGAAAAGGCTCTCCTCTCTATGTTCCTCCTTGGCCCTTAGTAGAAAGCTTTCCTAATGCTTTTATGTCCTCAGGGAAGGACATAAGCAGACAAAGAGCTTTCACCCTCCATTCCTTGTGAGACACTAATACAGATAAAAATCTGACATCTGTTAATCTTCCATTAGGTCAGGGGCCTCCAAACTTTTCAGCCCGTGGGCCACATTAACTATCAAACAGCAGTTTGGGGGGCGACTGACTACACACTCGAGGTCCAAATAAAAAAGAATCAAAACATAGATGTTGTTTTTAATTATTTATTTAATATTATTTTATTCAGATAAAAAGGTCTCCACGGGCCGGATGAGAGGGCCTTGCGGGCCGCGTCCGGCCCACGGGCTGTAGTTTGGAGACCCCTGCGTTCGGTGATATAAATGTCACTGATAGAAATGGCCCCTACTCTTGCACTTGACTTCCTTGAGACAACCTTCCTATGGAGGAATTCTCAGGACTTGCTGTCTCTTCCCAATTATAAGCATACCAGGGTGGGGCTTCCTTGCCCCACAGGAGAAACCTGCAGTTTTCTCCTTGAGCCCCTTTGGGTTGGGCAATTAAAGGTGGGAATAGTAGAGAGCTTGATGTGGGCCTTAGTTCTTTTGTTTTGTTTTATTTTTGTTTTTGACAGAGAGAGAGAGAGAGAACTGAACTGGGGGAGCTCCCAGTTCAGCACATGGTTCCGCACAGGCTGGGGCCAGGACTCGATCCTATGTCCCCGGCGCTGCAAAGTGAGCGCTTAACCCACTGAGCCATCCCGGCTTCCCCAAGGGCCTTAGTTCTAATGGGGGAGGGGCACATCTTTCTTGCTTCTATTATCACCATGTAAAGAGCAGGCCATAGCTAAGCCAATAATTCAAGGAGGATGAGAGACATGTGGAGCAGAAATGAACTCAACCTACAGTTGGAGTGCCCAAATAAGCCCAGCTGAAATCAGCAAAACCATGCAAGCCACCCTGCAGACATGCAAAACTATATGCTCATTATTATTTGTCACTGAGATATTGTTGTTGTTTGGACCAATAACTAAGTGGTACAGAAACTGATGATCCCAAATAATTAAAAAGCCATATTCTGGATTCCAGTTGCCTGGATTAAACAGCAAACTCTTCAATCCCAAAGCTGATAAACTCAGACAAGGGACTTGCCCTCTTTACGTCTGCCTGTTCATAAAATGGGATAACACTATTTCACCTCTCTGAGAGGGCTGTTGTGAGAATTCAGTTTCATAATGCATTCCAAGTATGTGAAGCAATATTTAGAACACAGTAAACATTCAATAAATATTTTGTAGATTATGTTATCTAGCAATAATGCTGATGTTATATTTTTGCACATGAATGTGAATGGTAGAATCAACTTGCAAAATTCTATCAAAACATCCTGCAGGAATTTTGATTAGCTTTATATTGAATCTGTACATTAAGTCAGAGAGAATTGGCATCTTTATATTGAGTTTTCCAATTCATAAATATGATATACCTCTCCATTTATTAGGTCTTTTTAAATTTCTCTCAGCAATGTTTTATACTTTTCAGCATTAAAATTTTGCACATACTTTGTTAGATTTATACCTTAAACTTATCCTGATTGTATTTTCTTCAGTGATATATTGGTAATTCATGCCTTTCAAAGTTCTTCATTTAATCTATCAAATTTATTGGTATAAGACTATCCACAATATCCCCTTATTATTCTTTTAATGTCTATATGATATTCAGCGATGTCTCCTCTTTCATTTTTGGTATTGGTAATTCGCATTTTCTTTTTTTTCTGCTCAGCCTGGCTAGAGGTTTATAAATATTATTAATCTTTTCAAAGAACCAACTTCTAAGTTGATTTTCTTAGCTATTTTCTGTTTTCTATTTCATTAGTTTCTGCTCTTTTATTATTTCCTTCCTTCAACTCATTTTAAGTTTAATTTGCTCTCCTTTTACTAGTTTCATAGGTAGAAGTATGGCCCATTGAGTTGAGAATCTTTATTTCTAATATGACTATTGTTATAAATTTTCATCTAGACACTGTGCTATGTGCATCCCACAATTTTTGGTACATTCTCTTCCAATTATTTTCTGATTTCCTTGGTGGTTTCTTCTTTGACCAATGATGTTATTTCATTTACACATGGACCCTGAATCTATGTCTCAGTTGGTTCAGAATGCATATGACAAAGAGGTGTGTTTAATATCCTCCACTCAATTACCTACCAGAATCAAGGCCTGAGGTCAGACATGAAGAACAGCATGAAAGTGCTAAAGGCCAGTGGATCCTATAAATGTCATTCGTCAGAATCACCTAGGTAGTTTTTTTTTTAATACAGACTCCTAAATTCTACTCTCAGAGATGCTAATTCAGTATACATGAAATAGAGATACAGTAATCTGCATTTCTAAATCTACATTAAAAAATAACTCAGCAATAACTCCCTAGGTGACTTTGATATTGAACTAGGGTTGGTAACCTTTGCTAGGATATAGAGAGAAAGTGTCTTCTATGGAGCCTGGGCTACAATGTGCAAAGAGAAACACCAAGGGTGTGACATATAAGGAAACACTCATTCTCGGGGTTCTCCGGTGTGCTGTAACATCTGAGGGTAAATGTTGCCCTAAATTTTGTGCCCTTGGCAGCTTTCAGCGTTCAAAATAGTGCTAGTCGGGACCCCCTGCTCTGCCAGATTCCTGGTCCCACTTCACTCCCAGGGTTGCTCTCCAAAGCACCCCCATTTAATACCAGGTCACTTGCTTGCCAACCTTGAATGAATTCTTACTGCCATTCATGCATTCCTAGCCAATCCCAGAACCCACATTCTTATCTTATGCCTTCTTAGTGACCACATCTCAGCTTTTTATCTCCTACAAAATCCAAGTATTGCCTCTTCCCAACTCTTTTTCTTAGTTTCCTCCACGTCTGTTTATAAGTCAGTTGTTTGGGATTTGAAGGATTTCAGTCTTAATTCTAAAGATAGTGAAAAGCCACTGGGAAATCATTGAACAGTTTGACTCAGGCATCTTAAATTCCACCTGTTTCTTTAGTTCCCCTGTTGTTTTCAGTAGATAAGTCTCACTGTTTTTCTGTTTGCAGAGCTTTGTTTGCAAAGATTCTATTTTTCTAAAATCTTCAAATGTGAATATTCTTTGAATACTTTGTTTTAAAGTTTTCCAAATATAATAGGTTTGAGAAAACAATGAAATAGGATTTAGAGGATTCACAAAAACATTCATTGACAATGTAGGACACTTAGATTGATTTACAAAGTAGTTCTTCAAAGCCTCAAACATTTCTAAAATCCACCTGATGACCGCCAGGAAAAAGAGAAAGCACATATTGTCACGCTAAGAATTTTTAACTCAATATCAGCTTTGTCATAAAAATTCTGTATTTCAATTACTCTCACATTGTATAAATAGAACCATTTGTAAATTTTGACAACTGCATCTTCTATTTTGATTGGTAGAGTATTGCAGCTGGTTTGTATATAATTAATTTTAAAGTATGTATGTACCTTAACTAATTCCAAGTATATTTCGGCTCATAGACTTCTTAATTTTAGTAAGAACATTGTATTCACCATGATGATGTATTATACCAAAATTTGTGTTTTAGCCATAATGCTCTAAGCAAATAATTTTAACTTTAAATGTTGAACTTTTTAAATGAATTTATTGTGACTTTACTAACAATAATGGCATATGTTTCACATTTCACTTTAAAACAATTTTTAATTACAGTTGACATACAATATTATATTGGTTTCAGCTGTACAGCAGTGATTTGACATTTATCTAACTTACAAAGTGATCCCCCAATAAGCCTAGTACCCATCTGACACCATACATAGTTATTACAATATTACTGACTATATTTCCTACGCTGTACTTTACAGTCCTGTGATCACCTTTAACTTTTAAACTAACCTCCAAAAGTTTTATTTAATTCCATGAATCGGATGTATATCAAACTAAAATTGGAATGAACTCATTTTTTACTCAGAGTACCTGATGAAACTAATATAAAAGGTATCACTTAACTTTTGGTGAACTTAAACTGATGGCGCCAACACACAAACAACTAGCTATTGCTTCACTTTTTGTCTGTGCACTAAAAACTTGGAATGAGGTTCAGTTGTTGGATCTAAATTAAAATATGTGCCACATACAGTGATCTGTAAATACCCTTGAGTGTCAACAAGAAGGACCCCTGCCCTGGATGCTAAACTTTAGGGGCCTGCATATCACAAACACACACCAAAAGGTACATTTTAAAACTCGTGGACAGCTCTGTCACTCGAGATCCAAACCTCAGTGCTGGTGGACTATAAACCAAAACACTGAACATCTACACTCAAGATAACACCTTTCAAAGCCCCAGAATCTCTTTTCCTCAACTCCATCCCAGTGTTCTAGAAGCAAAAAGCAACTACATCCAGGTGTATAACAGTGGTTAGAAATTTATGTAATTCACAAAGTGATTGCCCTGATAAGTCTAGTCATCTGGCACTATATGTGAAGAAAAAAAAAAAGCACACCTACATCCAAATGCTGTTGCAAAATCAGAGATAGAAACAGTTATAGAGTACAAGGAGCTCAGCAGAAGGACTTATGTAAGAGAAAAGGCAAATTAATTAACTTGTCAAATGTTTCCTTGCAGGAAGCAAGAATGCAGTAGACTATGCATAACTAAGTATTACTTCCAATTCATAATGAGTGCCCATTGCCTCGCTTTTTCTTTTGCTCTATTTCTGGGTTCCAAAGGTACTAATGATTTAATATGCATTTTTCATGTTTTTCAATATTGAACAAATCACATTATTCTTAAATTGTTATGTATACATTTATCTATACATATACATCTATTTATTTTTAAATGTTTATGCATAAGTATATATAAGTCTAGCTATAACATAAATGACGCATGCTACAGTCTTTAATTTGGCAGCTAGATAGACAAAGAAACCTAGAATTGAGAATAGTTCTATTTTTATAAAATTCCTTAATACAATTGGATTATTTTAATTTTAGTTTCAGACTTAAATTAAAATGTTTATCTTTAATTTTGATTGTAAAATTTGATTATATTTAATAGTTGTAACTTCTGTTTTCCTTTTCATTTTAATTGCTGTTTTTGAATATTTTAGAAAATTGGAAACATTAAAAGTAACTTAATTTTGTATATTTTAAATTCACTTTAATGTTCATATTTGGGCAAACATATTAAAGTTTTGTACATTTTTAATATAATTAGATTTTATTTCTTATTCATTTAGATCTTTGCTATCAATAGAAAACAAACTATATGAAGATCTCAAACATAAAAATATAATTACTGATTTTTCTGAAATGAAGTACAAAACAATTTTATGAAATAAATACATAATAATTCATAACTTGTGTATTACTCATCTAAACTATGTCAGCCCATCAAGCAAACTTTCAGACATGTTTAATATTTAAGTTCAGTCAACTCTGAGTTCTCACCAGCTCCATATAAAAACCATAACTTTACACATTTTTTTTTTTTTTTGGTCATAATGAAGATATTTTGTCAAGGTAGGAGCATAGAACATATTTTATTTAACAGCTTACTAGCTTGATTTATAACTTGTATATATTTAAACCAATGGAATGTGGGCCTTCATTTGTCCTCTTGCCCGAGGCCCACAAATGTCAGGAGCAGCCAAGCACAGCATCTGCAGCTGCATGTGGTGAATCACCATCTCCAGGCAGTCTCCGCACAGTGACGATTACCTTTTGAAACAGATGATAATGCTTCTTCAGCAGCTTTGGGTCTTATGTTTTCCATGACATCTCTGTGGCCTCAGTGGCAGGTGATAAGTGTGCACAAATACTTGTGCAGGTTATGCATTTCACATCAACATTCTTGAGAGGTGTAAATTCAGTATTTAAGTTTTCATTTAACATTCTCTGAAGCTTGTTGATATAAAAAAAAAAGTCTATTGCAAGAACAAAAATAAGCATTACCAAATAATACAATAGATGAGGAAATAGGCGTAGATTTGCAGTGTACAATAGATGACAAAAATCCCTGTAGCAAAAGCGCTCTAATACTACTCTTTCTACAGTCCACAGCAGCACAGCTTCTATTTCCTGTACATACTTCACATACATCTAACCTATGATGTCCCACATTCCCCACTGATGCTGCCAAGAGGTGGCCTCTCATCATGAGTCATAGCAACTGGCTGGCACACAAAGAGGCTGGCAGAAACAGTAGCTTCAAATATTTCTCCCACCACCATCCAACACCAGAAGGACTTCAATCCCCCCCAGCTGCTAATGTCTGAATCCACTTGGTTTTATCAGGGAGCAGCCTGCATGCTCCCCTTTATTGAAAGGCAGGTGTTAGCTATCTTGAATCTGTAAACGATCTGGAAAAGCTAGGTACGCTTTCACTGGTCTTATTCCAGATTTAACTGTACAATAAAACAAGACCTCTGCTCTTTAAATATATATATCTCACTGCTAAACAAGATCATGATTGAAACTGGAAGTACAAAATGGATGTCTACCAAACTCACCCAGACTTATTTTAATGCTTTGTCATTAGAACACTTCATTTAAAATTGAAAACCCCAGGAAAAATGCTAAACTAGGCAGAATGGACAACACATATAAATCAAGAGTGTCTCAAGCCGACACTTATAGTCACTCTAAATATTCCTCTCTGATTGATTCTCCAGGATGTAGCCAAGGTGATCTTTCTTCTTTTTTTCTTTTTTTTTTTTTAAAGATTTATTTTATTGATTTTTGACAGAGAGAAACAGAGACAGAGAGAAGGGGGAGGGCCCAGAGCAGTCTCCATAGTTGACATTAGTTTTCCATATAGTTTCACTCCACAGGTGGACACAGGGCTGCGCAGGGCAGGAACTGCGCTGGGAGCCTCCCACATAGGTCCCGGCAAGAACTGAACTGGGGGCACTCCCCAGGTCAGCATGTGGGTCTGCATGGGCCGGGGCCGGGATTCGATCCTCGGTCCCCAGGGCTTCAAAGTGAGCGCTTAACCCGCTGAGCCATCCCAGCTTTCCCAAGGTGATCTTTCTAAAACATAATCCTGATCCGTTCAGTCCTATTTACAACTGTTCAATTTCTCTCCACTCTCCTGGTTAAGATCCAACCCCCTTGAGGAAACAGGCTATTGGACTCTGCCCCTCCTCAGCTTTGACCACTTCCACCTGTCACCCACCCTTCTACTGGACCTGAACTGATTCTCACCTGATTGTCCCTCTTAGAATATCCCTCCTCCCCATGACCTTTCTTTGGTTAACTGACAACTATCTGCCATCAAGATGCATTTTAGCCATCCTTTTTTTCCAGTCAAGATTCCTCACTTCTCTCTGACAGTCATGTCCTCCATCCCTGTTTCCCCATAATGCACTTTGCATGTTTCTGACATGAGGTTTACCAGTATATCATGAATTGTAATCTGTCTATTTGTCCCTTCCATCTCATCTGTGAGCCCCTTGAAGATAGAGACTTTGCCATTGCTATATCCTCAGAACTTACACGTTGTACTGGTCTAGATAGAGTTGGGTTGGGACACAATTTGAAAATAAATATTTAGAGCCAAAATATAGAGAACTGTTAATGCTTGGCAGATGAACTTGTGCTTTGCTAGATGGCTGACAAAAATAACTAGGGACATTTTGAGCCAAAGAAGGCATGTTTATGGTATTATTTTAAGAGAATCAGTCTGGAGATATATAGAGGATGAATTGAACTTCCACTCTTCCTCACACTCCCCATTAATACTGTTCCCAGTAAACACAATTGCATTTCCTCTCCACCCACTCCACCAGAGCCCATCAAAGTAGCTAACCCATAAGAATATGAAAAGCACTTCTAAGTCAACACTTTTCATTTTTGATGAGTAAATGTTAATATCCTTAGTATATAAACAGGGAACTCTTGTAAATAAACATGAAAAATACTAACATTAAAATTGCACAACAGGATAAGGATATAAATAGGAATTTCACAACAGAGAAAATTGGACCAAGTAACCAAAGAGACTACAAACTAAATTAATGAGATGCCAATTTTGCCTATCAAATTGTCAGAAATTCTAAAATGCATAACAGTATTGGCAAGGCTTTAGAAAACTAGCATTCATACATTGGATGTAGGAGCGAAATTAGCACAGGGTTTCTGGAAAAGAGACAATTCAGAGATGAAGTTAAAGATATATTCTACTAGACATTCAGAACATTTATAACAGAAATTTGGAAAAAAGTGATTGGCTAAAGTAAGGAAATCATTAAATTAGAATATAGTGTAATGATTTCATTTTATACAGTTATTTAAAATCATATAATAAAAGAACATTAGAGACTTAGGGCATTTCACAGTCATATTATCATGCTTCATTTAAAAAACAGGATATGGATGTATACACACATACTAGAGTGACACTGAATGCATATTTTGGCAGAATGTCAAAAGGCTGAGCATTAAAATTGATATTTAGTTGAAATTCAAGTTCACCATCATAGAATTAACTTCTTAAATACAAGAATAAATCAGGACTTTAATCCAAAAATTAATTATAATTACGTTTTAGGGGACTGCCAGGATAACTCAGCAGGTTGAGTGCTTGCCTTGCAACTGAGAGGTCTGGGGATCAAATCCTGACCTCGGCCCTTTCAAACCCATGTGCTGTACTGTGGCACAACTGGTAACCACTGAGATGGCAGCGAAGGTTCTCACCTCCCATGTGAGAGGCCCCGGTTCAGTTCCCACCTCATGTGACCCCAGATCCTCCTGTGTGGAATGAAACTATATCACAACTAATGATGTACAACTATGGAGACTGCTCCATAGGGCCCTTCTCCCTTTCCCTTTATCTCTCTCTGTCTCTCTCTGTCTCTCTCTGTCTCTCTCTGTCTCTCTCTCTCTCTCTCTCTCTCTCTCTCTCTCTCTCCCTCACTTACTCATATTCTCTCAAACAATAAAATAAAAATCTTTTAAAAACTATACTTACAGTTGTATTACAAAAAATTTTAGTAGTCAAAAATTTAAAGTCACCATTATAGTATAGGAATAATAATTTAGGGTATTCAATAAATGTTCACTTTCATCTGAGGCTGGTAGAAGAGTGAGATATTTTCGGGTAACTCATTTTTTTTTCTGACACCATTTTCTCTTACCTTTATGCTCTTTATATTCTTCAATATGAAGGGATTGAGGATGAAATCTCATGAATATTGTCTTATATGATTTTGCAGTTTTGTTTTATATTGTTGTGTACATGTTTATAAATATTTGTTGACTCAAAAAGTATATAATGAAGTCCCTAAACTTATTAAGCTAACACACTCTCTTAATATTCATATTATCTGTACATTTATTTCTTTATTTAGCTATTTTAGAGTTCTTAATAATTGTGCATAAAATTAACATCTTACAATCCTATAATAATATACATCTAAACTTCATCTGATAAGTAAAATTTCAATACAAAACACATAAGATACTCATGTGAAGAAATCTCTACTAATAGTATGCTTAACTATATTTGAAAGAAAATAATCAAATGAATAATCCAAAAAATCAAATAAATACAACTAACATGCCTTCTTCATATTTCTGATATAGTTGGGTCTTTCGTTTTTCTTGTCTAATCTTATCATTTATGCCTTTGAATTTGGGCATTGAAACCATTTACATTTAATCTTATTGTTGATACAGTTAGTTTTAAATCCACCTTGGGGAAGCTGGGATGGCTCAGCAGGTTAAGCGTTCGCTTTGTAGCCCTGGAGCCCAAGGATCGAATCCCGGCTCCGGCCCATGTGGATCCATATGCTGAACTGGGGTGTGGCCCCATTTCAGTTCTTGCCTGGGCCTATGCCAAGGCTCTGGGCCCAGTTCCTGCCCTGCGCAGCCCCAGGCCCACATGGGGAGTAAAACTATATGGAAAACTAATGCTGTCAACTATGGAGACTGCTCTGGGCCCTCCCCCTTCTCTCTGTCTCTCTTTGTCTGTCTCTCTCTGTCAAAAAACAATAAAAATAAATCCTTAAATCCACCACGTTATTATTTGTCCCATCTGTTCTTTGTTCCTGTTCCCCTGATTTTAGTGCCTTTTGGATTGAGTTTTCTTATTATTCAACCTTTTTTGTTTGTTTGTTTGTTTGCTCATTAGCTAAAACTCTTTGTTATTTTAGTGTTTGCTTTAGGAGTTATAGTACATATCTTTATTATAGTTTACCTTCAAGTAATACACCACTGCATATGTCATACAAGAACCTTACAACAATATACTTCCATTTTCCCTCTCCTGGCCTTTGGCACTCAGCATCTGTAAGACTGTGTTTGCTTGTCCCTTAATTCCACCTCCATTTTTCATTCAGCTTCACACACTTCAGTAATACATACCATTTCCTGAAATACTCTGACATTGTAAAACTAAAAATATCTTCACTGTGGTAGGCTGAATGATGGCCCCCAATATGTCCACATCCTATTCTCTGGGACCCATGAATTTTACCTTATGAGGCAAAAGGAACTTTACAGATGTGATTAGTCTAAGGATTTTGAAATGATGAGATTATGCTGGGTTATCTGAGTTGTCTGTAAGTATAATTACAAGGGTCCTTATGAGAGGAAGGTAAGAAGGTTAGAGGACATAGTATTAATAGGAGTTTGGATGACAGAAGCAAGAGGTTGGGGTGATGTGAGGAAAGCATCCACAGCCAATGAGTCCAGGTAATCTGCAGAAGTTGAAGAAGTCAAGAAAATTGATTCTTTCCTAAAGCCTCCAGAAGGACTGCAACCCTGCCAATACTTTGACCTTAGTGCAGTGAAACTGCTTCTGGATTTCTGATGTCCAGAATTGTAAGAAAATTAATTTATGTTTTTTAAGCCACTAAGTTCCTGGTAATTTGTTACAATAGCAATAAGAATCTAATACAAGGGGTACCAGATAGCTCAACAGGTTGAGTGCTTGCCTTGCAACTATAAGGTCCAGGGATCCAATCCCAGCCCTGGCCTGTGCAAACCCATATGCTGAACTGCACAGCAACTGGTAACCACCAGGATGGCTCCTCCCATGCAGGAAGCCCCAGTTCATTTCCTGCCCTGCATGACCCCACATCCACCTGTGTGGAATGAAACTGTGTCACAACTAATAATATACAACTATGGAGACTGCTCTGGGCCCTACCCCTTCTGTCTCTCTCTCTCTCACACTCTCACTTTCACTCTCACTCTCACTCTCTCACATACACACACACACACACTTTCTCTCAAACAATGAAATAATCCTAAAAAATATGAATAGTTCTCAAACATTTAAAAAGAAAAGCATCTAATACACTAACGACGTCAATTATATGATGATGGAAGGAGAACTGACTCTGGGCAGTGAACACACAGGGAGATACACAGATGATATATTATAGAATTATACACTTGAAACCTATATAATTTTACTAACCAATGTCACCCCAACAAATTTAATAAAAAAGAAATATTCCATGAAGATTCTATCATATAAAAGCACATTTGTACCAGAAAACCAAAAAACATACAAGGAAACTATCCAAATAGACATTGTTTACTTGCAGTGAACTGGAAGCCATTCACTTTGCTTGAATAAGGGGAAGTGGTGGCTGTAAGGATAGACAGGCAAGCCCACAGGCAGACATCCAAGGAGGAAGTACAGTCTTGTCAGGCCATGAGGAGGTAGCAACTGGCCTAATTCTGGGGCCTCT
>PVKE010025780.1:0-22779 GCA_004027555.1 Craseonycteris thonglongyai | reverse complement strand
TCTTAGGATAGCTTTTGCGATTCATGGTCTTTTGTGGTTCCATACAAATTTGATGATTTTTTAATCTATTTCTTGAAAGAATGACTGTGGGATTTTGATGGGAATGGCATTGAATCTGTATATTGCTTTGGGGAGTATGGCCATTTTAACTATGTTAATTCTTCCAATCCATGAACATGGAATGTCTTTCCATTTCTTGGTGTCATCTTTAATTTCTTTTAAGAGTGTCTTATAATTTTCAGTGTATAAGATCTTCACATTCTTTGTTAGATTTATTCCTAGGTATTTCATTTTTTTGTTTGCAATGGCAAAGGGAATGGATCTTCTCATCTCTCTTTCTGAAGTTTCATTGTTGTCATACAAAAATTCAGTTGATTTTGAGACATTGATTTTGGATCCTGCAACTCTACTGTATTTGTCTATTATTTGTAATAGATTTCTGATCGAGTCTTTAGAGTTTTCTGTATATAGGATCATGTCATGTGCAAAGAGTGACAGTTTAACTTCTTCTCTCTTGATTCTAATACCTTTTATTCCTTTCTCTTGTCTGATTGCTCTGGCTAGAACTTCTAGAGCTATGTTGCTGACAGCATTGGTGACATGGGGCAACCCTGTCTTGTTCCTGATTTTAGGAAAAGAGGCTTCAGCTTTTCCCCACTCAGTATAATATTTGCTGAGGGTTTGTAATATATGGACTTTATTATGTTTAGGTACTTTCCCTAAATTCCCATTTCATTCAGTGTTTTATCATAAATGGGTGTTGTATCTTGTCAAATGCTTTTTCTGCATCGATTGAGATAATCATATGGTTTTTATCCTTTGTTTGGTTTATGTGCTGGATTATATTGATTGATTTGCGTATGGTGAACCATCCTTGTGCCCCTGGGATGAATCCCACTTGGTCATGGTGAATAATCTTTTTAATGCATTGTTGTATTCTGTTAGCTAAAATTTTATTTAAGATTTTTGCATCAGTGTTCATCAGTGAGATTGGCCTATAGTTTTCCTTTTTAGTATTGTCTTTCCCAAGTTTTGGTATTAGGGTGATATTAGCTTCATAGAAAGAGTTGGGTAGTACTGCCTCCTCTTGAATTTTGTGGAGTAGGTTGAGGAGAATGGGCGTTAATTCTTCTTTGAAAGACTGGTAGATCTCATTGGTAAAGCCATCTGGTCCAGGCCTTTTGCCTTTGGGCTATTTTGGGATAATTGTTTCAAGTTCTGCATTGTTGATTTGTCTATTGAGGTTATCCAAATCTTCTTGGTTCAGTTTAGGTAAACTATAGTTTTCTAGAAATTTGTCTATTTCATCTAGGTTGTCAAATTTGTTGGCATAGAGTCTTTCATAATAATCTCTTATGATTGTTTGTATTTCTGCAGCATCAGTTATAATCTCTCCCCTATGGTCCCGTATTCTGGAAATATGAGATTTTTCTCTTTGTCCTTTGGTGAGCCTAGCCAGTGGTTTGTCGATATTATTGATTTTTTCAAAGAACCAGCTCTTTGTGGCGTTAATTTTATCTATTGTTTTTCTATTCTGAATTTCATTAAGTTCTGCTTTAATTTTAATTAATTCTTTTCTTCTGCTGGCTTTGGGGGACCTCTGTTCTTCTTTTTCTAGCTCCCTAAGATGAAATGTGAGGGTGTTTACTTGTAGTTTTTCTTGTTTCTTGAGATAGGCCTGTGAGGATATAAATTTCACTCTTAATACTGCTTTTCCTGTATCCCAGAAATTTTGGTACGTCGTGTTTTCATTGTCATTCGTTTCTACAAATTTTTTAATCTCTTGTTTAATTTCCTCGCTGACCCAATCACTTTTTAATAGCACGTTGTTCAATCTCCACATATGTGTGGTTCTCTCTGCATTTGATCTTTTCCAATTGATCTCAAGTTTTAACGTTTTGTGGTCTGAGAATACACTTGGTACGATTTGGATGCCCTTAAATTTGGTGAGGTTGGATTTAAGTCCCAGGATATGGTCTGTCCTTGAAAATGTTCCATGTGCACTAGAGTAAAATGTATAGCCCTTTGCTGTAGGATGGAATGACCTGTAAATGTCAATTATTTCCATTTCCTGTAATGTACCATTTAAAGCTGCAATCTCCTTATTTAGTTTCTGCTTGGATGATCTGTCCAATGTTGTCAGGGGGGTGTTTAGATCCCCTACTATAATTGTATTTTTGTCAAATTCTCCTTTTACATCTGTAAGTAGTTGCTTTATAAATTTTGGTGCTTCCTGATTCAAAGCATATATATTAATGAGTGTCATGTTTTCTTGTTGTATTGTCCCTTTTATCAAGATGTTATGTCCATCTTTATGTCTTATTATTTTTTTTATCCTGATGCTTTTTCATCAGAGATCAGTATGGCCACTCCAGCTTTTCTCTGACTGCCATTTTCCTGGAGTATTGTTTTCCATCCTTTTACTCTGAGTCTATGTTTGTCCCTGTGGCTGAGGTGTGTCTCTTGTAGGCAGCATATGGTTGGATTTTGTTTTTTAATCCAGTCTGCTACCCTGTGCCTCTTTATTGGTGAATTCAGTCCATTGACATTCAGGGTGATGATTGATATATGAGAATATCCTGTATCCATTTCTTCTTTCCTTTTTATTTTTTTGTTGTCCCAACTTTTTTCCATTTATTTTGATTTCTTGATTGAGGTCGGATAGCCTACTTTATTATGTCTTGGAGTGCTGGTTTTGAGCTGGAGAATTCCCTCAGCTTCTCTATATCTGTAAAGACCTTAAGTCTTCCTTCATATCTGAAGGTTAATTTTGCTGGATAGTTAATTCTTGGCTGGAAATTTCTCTGTTTTAATATTTTGAAGTTTGGGCTCCACTCCCTCCTGGCTTGCAGAGTTTCTGCTGATAAGTCTGTTGAGAGCCTGATAGATTTTCCTTTGAAAGTTATATTTTCTTTTTCCCTGGCAGCCTTGAGGATTTTTTCTTTGTCATTGATTTTTGTCATCTTCAGAACAGTGTGCCTTGGAGAAGATCTGCTAGGGTCTAGGAAGCTCCTATTTTCCTCTTGTTTGGGGTTCTAGGTCTTTCCATAGGTTAGAAAAATTCTTATCCACTATTTGTTTTAGTAGACTCTGAGAAGATTTCATTTTGCTTCTTCCTGGTACCCCTATTATTCTAATATTGTTCTTTCTGATAGAGTCAGAGGGTTCTTGTAGGGTTCTTTATTTCTCTTGATTCTCATTTCCCTTTCTTCTTCCCTCTGTGACATTTCCATGTTTCTATCTTTGATTTTACTAATCCTTTCCTCTAGCTGGTCAGCCTTGTTTCCTATGCTGGTCAGTTCTTTTTTCAGCTCTCCCATGATGCCTTTCATTTCAAGGAGTTCCTTTTGGTTCTGCTCTAGCTTCTCAATTTTGTTGGTAAAGTACTCATTTTGCTCAGAAAATTTCTTGTTGAGGTCATTTAACTGTGTCTGCGTACTTTGCCCTCATTGAGTGAGCTCTCTGAGTGTCTTGATTAATGCACCCTGAATCCTGTTTCACTTAGATTTGATTCCAAGTGTGCAAGGTCCTTTATTAAAGACTGCCCCTGATCTTCTGGAGGGGCTTTGGATTCTGAGGTGTGCATTGTGTTTGATGTGGTTCTTTTTGCTTTATGCATGAATCTGTTTTCCCTCTGGGGGGTTGCCTATCAGATGGGCTTCCTTTTATTTTTTCTCTTGGACTCAGTTGTAGGAGAAGGAGATTTTGGGAGAGGGTTGGGGAAAGCAGACAGCTTCTGTGTCCTGGGGCACTTCAGGTTGCTGTCTTAGCTGTTAGATAGTAGGGTAGTTAAGGTGTGGCCAAGGGTGGGAGCATGTGAGTAGGAGCTAGGGTGGGCCTGAGACACAATAGCAGATTCCTGTTTCAGCAGGGGGGTTGGTGTTTCTGTGTGGGCGGGGCACAGGAGCTCTGGTCTTTCTTTCCTCCGCCTTTCTGCTCCTCCTTCAATCGTATCTGCAAGCCACGCCTGCAGGGCACTGCTTGGATGGGCTGGGGGTTGGCAGAGGCCCTGGTTGGCCACGCAGTCGCACGCGCAGGCAATGACGCAGTGGCGTCCCGGTTGGCAGCCTTGTTGCACGTGCTGGCCACAGCGCCCTACAGGCCTGTTGGGTGGGACGCCGAAAGCCCAGTTGCGCACTCGCAAGCAGGCAGCAGTGCCGCAGAGGCCCAGTGGACAGGGCGCCAAAAGCCGGTCTCACACGCAGACAGTGGTGCTGTGTCTGCCCAGTGGGCGGGGCTTTGAAAGCCTAGTTGCGTGCTTGCGCTCTTGCAGTGGCGCCTGGGCAGCCTGGTGGGTGGGGCGCCGAACGCCCGGGTGCGTGCACGCAGTGGTGCTGCAGCGGCCTGGTGAGCGGGTCGCCTAAAGCCCAATTGCACGCTGGCAAGCAGGCAGTGGTGCCACAGCAGCCCGGTGGGCGGGGCCCCAAAAGCCCAGGTGGGTGCATGCAGCGCCGCTGCTGCGGTGCCGCAGCGGCCTAGTGGGTGGGTCGCCGAAAGCCCTCTGCACACAGGCTGTAGCTCGGGTGGCAGCAGCCTATGCTCCCGGTTCTGTTGAGACCACTGGATTCACTCTAAGCACGTCTAATGCAGCTATGCCCACTCAGGCCCCATCCCTCACTCCAGAAGCCTTGTCTTCAGAAGGCGCTCCCTCACAGTTAATCTCCTCCATAAATCAGGGGTTCTGAGCTGTTGTGGGCTGGTGCCCGGCTCTCACCCTGCCCACTTTGAAGTACAGCCACCCTGCTCCACAGTCACTGTTCCACTTTAGGCTCTGTGATCTGATTAGGGCACTGCGTGCTGTCCCTTGAGATCAGATGTTAAATTGTCCACAGTCTTGTGGGGCTTCCACGCTCCCTAGGTCTCGGCTTCCAGCCTGCCCTCGATCCAGCTCCACTTTGACCGTAGTCCCCCAATCCCTTTTTGTTTTTGCCAGCCTCAGGCCATGCTCTGAGTCTCTGTCCCCATACTGAACCACTGCTTCTCCTTCCCTCTCCGGCTCTCCCCTTTTTTCTCTAACCTTTGGGTGTTTTTCTGCGTTGTGTGGTTCTCTTAGTTGAGGTTTCTTCTCAGGGTTTCCCTGTGGATTCCCCTCTGTTCACAAGGCCTTTCCCAGGCAGTTATCGGCGTTCTCTTCTCATGCTGACATCTTTTTTTCTCCCATTTTTTTCTTTTTAAAAATATTTAATGAAACCCTGGCCTTGTACCAGAAACTGTGCCAATTGTATTTCTTATATTATCTCATTTAAGCCTTATAATAGTATCTTCAGGATGAAAAATATTAATCCCCCTCCACAAACACAGAGATAGGAGGATTGAAATATACAGATGTTATATACAATACAAATATATTTAGTCTAAGATGATTTACAACATATTTGAGGATATTTTCTTTTTTAATTTAAAAGACTGTTCCCATTTTGAAAACTGACAAAACTATTGATTATGGCAACACTATTTTTATGAACTGAATCATTGTATATTCCACAAGTTTTATCTCAAGTGCCCAGTCAGTGGGCATGATGTGTAGTGAACCCTTGCTCTGACTAAAGGTTTAGTGTGTATGAGTTTCATTCTGCACTTAGCTGACCTACTCTTGCTGTTATCAACATAGGGTTCTTAAAATTCCTTTTTATCCATAATCCATGAGACTATGTATCCATAGCAATAGTGTACTGTCACAACAAAATGGTCAAAACCTTCTCGATTACTTTAATTTTTTCATCTGTTTCACAACATCAAAGGAAATATACTTTATAAACTCAAGTCCAAATTAGATAGCTAAATCCCCACCTAGTCGAAGAGAGGACCATGTCTTTGGAAGTTGATTTTTTAGGTCCAGCTTTCTAGGTCCCTCAAGATCTGACTCAGTCCTTTCTCTGAAGCATAGGATTCTCAGTTTGGATAGCTCTGTTAGGTTTTATAACATTACCTCTCAGCAGCCCTGTTCAATAAGATTTTCTATTGTGTGATTGCTCTCACAATTAGATGTATTTTTCTGATTTCCAAGGTGAATTTGTTCACTGATAAATATATCATTAGTTAATTTAGTGTCCAATGAAGTCTTCTTTTTTAACTTGCTGAATTACTTTTACAAAAATATATATATAATTTTATATTAATAAAGTTGCTTTGATTAAATTTTATTTTCTTTTCCCAATGTTTGACTGATCAGAAGGAGCTTCTATATAACAGTAATGTAATTTAAACATACTACTTAACCTGTACTTTACCTCACTTTTCTCGAAGTAGAGATAATGATACCAACTCATTGGATTTAATGGCAATTGAATTGGTTTATGTGATGTAAGTGCTAAGAACAGTTGCTGATACCCAGTATGTGCTTAATAAAATAGAAATATGATTGGTTTCAGAAAGAATATTCTGGACTTCTTAGGAGAAAAGATGATAAAGGACTTCCCAGGTAGAGGTAACAGCCTGATTAAGAACAACGTCCTGGGAGTATGAAGTGGACAGGGGGTTCGGTTTTGGTAGAATTTTCTTTTAATGGGAAATATTGAGGAGGTGTCCCTGAAATGTAGTTATGCACCAAATCAGAAAAGAATGTTGTATGCCAGATCAAGATTATCTGGCTCTGATTTTTATATTTCCAAAAAGTGAGCTTTGTGGTAAGCAAAAAAAAAAAAAAAATCAACCAGGGTAACTAACTAACTTGTTATTACAGAAGCTCAAATTAGAGATAATGGGGCCAAGATAAGGACATGCTGTTCCTGGGAAGATAACAAGAACCAGGATTTGAAAGCAGAAACTATACCAAGGGCAAAATACCCACTACAAGTATATAATTGTATTTGATAAAATATTAATATTCTTCATCAAATTTTGTTTTAGATTTTTACCTTCAAACCTCCCAGGAACATTATAGCATTGTATACTCTGATTAACTCCGATTAATTTTATGGCCCACTATTTAAAATAAATGAAAATTTTGGGATGTTGGGATAGCTCAGCAGCTTGAACACTTGCTATGCAACTGCGAGGTCTGGGGATCAAATCCCGGCCCTGGCCTTGTGCAAACCCATATGCTGAACTGTGGCACAACTGGTAATGGGCTGGATGGCACAGTGGTGGCAAAGGTTCTTGCCTCCCATGCAGAAGGCCCACAGTTCAGTTCTCCCCCCATGTGGCCCTACATCCACCTGTGTGGAATGAAACCAACTAATGATATATAGCTATGGAGACTGCTCTGGGATCTTCTCTCTCTGTGTCTCTTCCTATCTCTTTGTCTCTCTCTTTGTCTCTCTCTCTTTCTCTCACCTTCTGTCAAACAATAAAATAAATCTTTAAAAAATAAAGTAAATTAAAATTTTAAACTTGTTTTAGTCATAAGAGTCTCTGTCAGGCAATAACTAGGCAGAGAAAATAAGATAAATACACACATTTTTTTCAGAAGCTACTACATTGAAAGAGAAACAAAAAGCAACATGGACACCAATCCTTAAAGAAATATAAGAGAATGTGGATTTGTTCAACCCAAAGATTGAGCAAAGGTGAACGTATCATTTGTTGAACCCTCATAATATACCATGCCTACTTTATCATCTCAATAACCCTGTGAGGCAGATACAATTAATATCTTTATTGTACAGGTAAATAAAGTGAGCCTCAGAAAGAGTATGTTATGTACTTGCTTAAGCTAATAGGGAAAGAACGTATGGGGAGGTTGTGGATGTGCTCAAGGCAGGATTCAAATCTAGATTTGATTCTAGCGGCCATATATTTAGCTGTCCTATACAGAGAGCACCTAAAAACTATTAGCAGGAAACACTATTAAAAAGCCGAACAAGTCCACAGTGAGACAAATACCATTATCCTTCATCAAATATGGTTTTTTCTTTGGTCCATGTCACTAAGGACACACCTTGAAAGGGTGAGCAGGATGTCAGTCTCAATATTCAAGGCATTTTAATTTCTCTAAACATCCCTTTGATGGTCTCTCACTCATCAACTTATTAGTGCCTATTGTCACTACATTTCTGTTCTTCCAGTCCTCTATGGTAGGTAACAATATGAGGGAACATGGAGCAAGTAGTATGACTAAGTGGGAAGAACCTCCGCATCATTGGTAATAGGCTGGCACCTCTAGTTATGTGTCCTGGGTTTGATGGAGAAATATCAGATGTACTTTTCCTTCCATAAAATGAGATGGAGTCTATTCCATTTTATGATCTAATGATTAGTGAGCTCTAAATTTTGACACCTGGAATTTATCTTACAGAAAAACTCCATTCCGTGCTGATTGATTCCTCCTTCTCAATTGTCTCCTCCACCAGTTGATGTTCACTTTGAAGCTATACATTAATTTTTGTATTTCCACAAGCAGAACACAAACACAACAGTAAACCTGACATTTCCCAAATAATATAGCATGTTCTATTACCAAAAATTAATGATTTTCTGATTCTGCTATCTTTTGGAATGTCCACATCACTGTTTGTTTGCATCAGCATGGCATGTTTAGAATTGACTGGATTGGTTATACTCCATGAATGTCCAGGAGGCAGTCTGTTCATGTTGTGATATAATTCATCTCAGGCTTTAGGGAACCATGGTGTGGACTAGAAAAAAAAGTATTAGGTACTTGTTTTTGCTCAGTCAACCAAGAACACATTCTTATTTTTGCCATCTGTTCCCAGCAACAGATCTGTTATCTGATGAGGACCCTGACTTGCACCCAACCTGGCATTAGTCCCATACCACCCACCAGGGGGCCTGGCTTAGTGGACATGTTAATACTGCCCATTTTAGGGTCTCTCTTTTGACTTTCAACAACAGAATTTGACCTACAATCCAAATATATATTTCTTTAATGGAATTTAAGACTCAAAAATTTGAGTGATAACAACTTGGCTATTTCTCTTTCATCAGACTCCTGGAGAATTCAGTTCTCATTTTTCGTACATAGACTGATGAAGAAGATCAAAATGGATTCTCACTGTGCTTAAGATCTTTTCTCTTTTCTTGTTAAATTACTGGCTTGCTATAGCTTCCTTCTGTGATATCTGACATCTATATTATCACAATTATGATTACTCAAGATTTCTCCTCCTTGAAGTCTCCATGTCTGAAGTCTTGAGAGTACCAAGTTGGTTTTATTCAAGCACAATTACTGATATACTTTTTAATTATAATATCCAAGTGTCTTAGCCAAACCAAACCCAAAGGCAGACCTGTCATTGTTAATTCAAATAATTTCTGGGAGAGTTAATGCAATAAAATCCAAGTTGGCCTTAATGAGTGATGACTCTCCAGACTGAAAGAACCAGGAAACATATGACCTTACTTATAGGTGGATTATAAAACTGAAAGTAACAAAGAAACAAAGACTTATGGACACACTCAATAGCTTTGTGATTACCTGAGGAAAGGGGAGGAGGGGGGAGGGAGAGGAGGGGGTGGGGTGGGAGTGGACACCAGACTTATGGACACACTCAATAGTTTGGTGGTTACCTGAGTGAAGGGGAGTTGGGGGGGAGAGGTAGGGGGTGGTGGGAGTGGACACTAGATATATGGTGATGGAGGGAGAGCTGATTCTGGGTGGTGAGCACATAATACAATGCATGGGTGATGTGATGTGAATTTGTATTTCTGGAAACTATCTAATTGTTGCCAATCAATGTCACCCCAATAAATTTAACAATAAAAAAAAGAGTGTTGACTCTCATAGTTCATTTATCTTAGAACTGGGAGGTCAGTGCCTCCTGTCTGCAAGACTGTTGCACAGTACAACGCAGGACTTCTTAGAAGAGCTAACAAAGGCAAGGAAATCATGGCCCTCTGTAATTCATAAGCATCTTTATCCTTCTCAACCCCCCCCACAAGAATTCCTACACAAAAAAAGGATCTTTCTTTCCATTTTCAATAGCTTTGACTGAAATGTGAGGGAGACAATGGTTTAGCTTTCTTGGTTTTGTCAAGTTTTTAAATCATGGTCTGATACTCTATAAAAATCATTTTATAGGTTTTGAAAGAAAATGATTTGTAAATGAAGATATTATAATAAAAAGTAGCCTTCTGATCTCGCCTTATGCATGATGAAGAGTTCAGGCCCCCACCCAGGAAAGATGACAAGAAAGTTATATTTCACATAAATATTATTTACTCTCTTTCTAGGAAAGTCAATAATAGTTGCAATTTGGCATATTAACAACTGTAAAAGTATAGAAAACAGTGTTTCTAATTATTTTTCCACATAAATTTTTATTAGAGTACTTTTATTAGAGTAGTTGAAAACAATGTTTCAGGTAACTGGAATTGACTTCCTACTTCTCACAGAATCAGAAGCACAGAAGTTGCCATCCTATCTGGAAAAGAAAGGTTAGCTTTTAGTTTATGACTGATTTAGCCAACTATAGGCTTCATTCCACACACAGTTTTACCTTTTCCAGTCAGTCAAATGATGTCTACTAGCATGGAATCCCATCCCATCTTTAGCTTTCATCTCCTTTAAAATGGATCAAAGTGTAGACTCTTAGAGTTAGATGAAAGGATATTAGAAGATTCTCAGTCTATCCACATATGCTCTAAACGTATTCCTCAACTTTTCCAGACCCTTTCTACAACATTTCTTTACCAAATTATTTAATAATTTCTACTTAATACCAGTTCTGGGTCATGAACTGTGCTAGGCACACTATATAGTCAGACACAGGCAAGTTCATGAAACACTATAATAAAACTGGAATTTTCAGGAACCAGCCCATGAAGAACCTCATAAATTATTCTAATTTTGAAAGTAGCAATTTTAAAAATCCCTGGCAGATAAATATGGCAACAATGTTATATATTTGCATGGGACCTTTTTTTCTCAAAATTATTTTCTTGGTTTGATGCCACTGGATTTCAATGTTCACCATGTGAAATAAGGACAGAAAGTCTTTCTGATTACAGATAAGGAGAAGGAAGGTTGTCTGAAGGTCACATAGCTAGTGAGCAACAGAGCAGCCCTGTGAACCCAGACTATGCATTCCTAAATATAAGATATTTCATCATTCAGCTTATACTTACTTACGTACCTTGAATGTAGGTGGTAGTATTTCCCCCTAACAACCTGCATGCTCATGGACAAGTGCTTATATGACCTGCAGTTGAGTGAGCTGTCTATTGGTAATGCTCACTACAGTGACTTCAGTGTAGTCAGTGCTCAGTAAATGATTTTCTGTGTGATGCAATTGATATCTCCAGATTTCACATCATAGGTCTCCTTTATTTTTGTCCTTAAGAGAAAAAAAAACACGAAAAAAAAATCAATGTTGATAAACTAACTGGCCGGCATGTAAGCAGAAATTAGTTTTCTGATTAGTCTTTACCATCCTACAGGCCTAGGGATGCCCTTATCCTGCATGGTGTATCAAGTGCACAGGATAAGGGTCAGGGTTCTGGTAGGGGAGTCAGTAATATTAGTTCTCTATTTCCAGTGCTTTGTCTCCTCTGAAGAATTGAGCAGGAGAACAATATCTAACAGTAAACAGAGTTACAACAGGGAGTAGACCCGGCTCTCTCCTTAAGCTGACAAGTCTTGTGTCCTTTGCTTATTAGACTGAATCAGGACTCTCTTTCTCTTGAATCCCTTCCAGTCATCTCAAACTCAGAAGAGTTTGGTTATTAAACCACAATTGTTTCCTTTTTTTTAAGATTTTTTTTTTTGACAGAGAGAGAGAGACAGAGAGACAGAGAGATTCAGGGAGAAGTGGAAGGGCCCAGAGCATTCTCCACAATTGATAGCACTAGTTTTTCATATAGTTTCACTCCACAGGTGGGTGCAGGGCTACACAGGGCAGGAACTGGGCCTGGAGCCTCCCACATAGGTGCCAGCAAGAACTGAACTGGGGGCACACCCCAGTTCAGCACACAGGTCCACATGGGCCGGGGCTGGATTCAATCCTCGGGCTCTGGGGCTGCAAAGTGAGCACTTAACCCTCTGAGCCATCCAGCTTCCCCTAAACCACAATTCTTAAGCAATACTTTTTAAATTTCTTCATTTTGTTAAAGTCAGTAAAAATGGTAAGCTGAGCTGCTGATAAACCAGTACTGACTTGAAAACTCTAGTCCAAAGCAAGGAAACATGATGGTTGTAGTAAGTATGTACAACCTTATTGTTGGTATATATAGAATTTTCTTTAAGTTTTGTCAGTAGCTGAAAATGATTTTCCACCTTGATAAGAACATCAAAAACTACTGAGAACCATTTAGGGTGTGACTTGAGAGCTTCTCCTCCAGGAAACCTTCCCTGATGCCCAGGCTGGGGCAAGTGTGTAAGAGAACTCTACATGTAATAGTCTCAGTGGTGTTAAAACTGTGATCTCAGGGATGCCAGGATGCTCAGCAGATTGAGTGCTTTCCTTGCAATTGTGAGGTCCTGGGTTTGATTTCTGGCCCCATTTCATGCCAACCCATATGCTGAAATGCAGAGCAACTAGTAACTGCCAGGATGACAGTGAAGTTTCTCCCCTCATGTGGGAGGCCCCCAGCTTGGTTCCTGCCCCACACAGACCCACATCCACCTGTGTGAAATGAAACCATGTTACAACTAATGATGTACAACTATGGAGACTGCTCTGGGACCTTCTCTCTCTCTCTCTCTCTCTCTCTTTCTCTGTCTCTCTTTCTCTCAAACAATAACATAAATCTTAAGTGTGGTTCCAGACCAGCAGCTTCATTATCTCCATGTTACAAATGCAAATTCTTGGGCCTCACCCCAGACCTGTTAATCAGAAACTGGCATGGGCCCCTGCAATCTTTGCTGAAACCATACTTACAGGTGATTCTGATGTATGCTCAAGTTTGAGAACCCCTGTGTCTTATTACCAAACACGTTGTACCAAAACTATCAGCTTATATTGTGTTTCCTCATTAGATTGGAATGTGTTTGAGGGTAGAGACCTTTTTTTTTTGTATCTACGTTATATACACAGTGTGTGTGTGTGTGTGTGTGTGTTTTACAAAAATAAGATCAGACAGTATATACTATTGTAACCTGCCTTTATTTGCCATCCCCAATATACCATGAACATTTTTTTGGATACAGATATTTTGTGATATGGTATTTCATGGCTGTTTATGATGTTATTGTATTGGTTATATAAAAACTTCTTTAATTCACTATTATTGAACATGTTCTCTTTAAATTACCCTATTTTTTATACTATAAGATGCACCTTGGTTTAGAGGAGGAAAACAAGAAAAAAAATTCTAAACCAAATGGTGTGCTAATATATTTAATAAAATATAGCAGAATAATATTTCAACCATGTAAAGTCAACAGCGGTATTAAGAACCATCATCACTTCCATTAACAAATGAGCAGAGACTTTAAGGTTCAAGCACTCTTCTAGTTTTCTGGAAACCCCAAGAACTCATCATCGCTAGTGTCAGACTTTGTGAAGCTCAGTTGCTCATAATCACTGATATCACTTTCTTCACTATCTTCATATATGATATTGTCTTCAGTTCCATTTAAGCCATGGCTAATGCCACATTTTTTGAATGATGGTGCAACCGTTTCATCCTTTACTGAGTGCCATGATGTTTTAACCCATTCACAAACTTGAGTAATAGTGAGCCTCTTCATTCGTCCAGAAGGTGTCAGATAATGATTACCAGCAGCCATCCATTTGTTCCACTCTTCTTGCATAAAGTCTTTAAGTGATTTGTTGATGGAAGCATTGAGAGGTTACAACTGGCTGGTAAGACCCCAAGAAATTACAGCTAGGTGAGTCTTCACTGCTTTAAAGCTTTTTTTGTAGTATTGCTAATATGTGCTCTAAACTGGTCAAGCACTAATAAAGCAGGTGTTTTCAGAAGCCCTCCAGGATGTAGTCTGCTGATGGGAAATCACTCATGCATGACAAGCAGGTACAGGCCAGAGTAGGCACGTGGAGTAGCTAAAGGAAGGCCTGCACCTACCTACCAATCCTTCCAACAGCACACTACTCCCTCCAACATGCACCGACAGCCTCTCTGTCCTGCACATCACCAGCCACCTCAGTCTCCTGCATAAACTGACCATTTTTCTGGAACCACAGACTGGCACTGAGATGGTGTGAGGGCATTACAGAATAGGAACTAAGGGATTAAAAGTACCTCTAACCTTCCGAAAGTTCCACTTTCCCCCACTACTCCCTTGGCAGTTAGCTGGTTGACAGTGGAGGTGGTTCTACTGGCGCAGACCCCACCTAGTGTCAAAGACACTTGTCAGTTGGCAAAGTGCACTCATACCCATTATTTGCTTCAGCTGATTTGACATGTCAGCGGTTGTAGCTGGGAGTATCAGGCGGCTCTATGTACTCTCCCAGGTCCCGGGTGATGGACAGAGGCAGACGGCAACAAACCAGATGCCCTGAGATTCAGCAATGAAGTGGGACATATAAGCATCCCCAGGGGATTTTCATGGGCCTACCATTTCGGTAATACACATCATGGTCTGTGATGCAATATTTGCTCCATAAGACACACACACATTTCTACCCACTTTGGGGGTGGGTAGGAAGGTGCATCATAGGGAGCAAAAAATATAGTAAATTTTTTGTGTGAAAATAATGCATGCATATACTTTTAAACCTGTTTAAAGATAGCATCCCATTCACTCCTCCCCACTTCTCCTTTCCTCTAGAGACAATCAGTCCCTACCCTTCTGGATGATGCTATTTATATCCAGGTTTCTAAATAACAAACATAGACTTCTCTGATGTCTCAATTTCAGACATTCTCTATGAAATTTCTGTGATGGCAATTGAGAATTTATTTCTCTTATGTCTCCACACCTGTTCTTACCCATTGTTCCAATATAACTTCAGGATATATTTTAGTTTATGCAAAAGTTGTATTTAAAATTGTATAAACATTATTCATTGCAAAGCCAAGAAGTATGCTATCATTGTTACTTGTCTTGAAAAACTTTTTTTGAGTTATATTAGTTGCCTTGTATTTTACTCTCATAGTTTTCTAAGCAGTCCATCAACACTGCCATGTACACATCAATTTTTTCCCCTAATATTCAGACCCCTTGTCACTTACATTGTTGTCATTATAGGATCCCTGCATCACATTTGTTAGAATTCTGGTTCCTGGATCCTTGTTTACTGTTCCTTGGTTGTTTCCCTTATTTTGCTGGATTACATCTTCTAGAACTTTCCTAAGAAGGGGTGGATATGAAAGATAATTTTTTTGCATTTTTGTATGAATGTTTATCATACCCTTATGCTAGGTTGATCATTTGTCTAAGTATAGAATTTTGCTGGGAAATGCTTTTCCTAAAAATTTTGTAGAAAGTCTTACATTATTTTCTAGTTGGAAGGTCTGGTATTATACTTTTAATTTATTTGCTCCTTTGTGCCTGATCTGTTTTTTTTCTCTTTAAGATTTAATTTCTATTGTTTGAAAGAGGGTGAGATAGAGAAGGGAGAAGAGCACAGAGCAGTCTCCATAGTTGTACATCATTCGTTGTGACATGGTTTCATTCCACACAGTGGATGTGGGACCACGATGGGTGAAAACCAAACCCCTGGCCTCCCATATAGGAGGCAAGAAGCTTCACCGCCATCCCGGTTCTTCCATCCTGGTGGTTTCCAGTTGTGCTACAGTTCAGCGTATGAATTTGCACAGGCAGGGACCAGGATTTGATCCCCAGACCTCACGGTTGTAAGGCAAGCACTCAACCTACTGAGCTATCCAAACATCTCTGACTTGATTTTTTCATATTAGAAACATTCAGAAATTTTCTTTATCACTGAAGTTATGATATTTTAGTGTGATAGGCTTACATGTGGGTCTTTTTAAATAAATTGTGCTAGGCTCCAGTGAGCAGTTTGAATATGGAGACTCCAGTTGTTTTGATGCTCTGGGGATTTTCTGAAATTATTTCTTTGATAATTTCCTCCTATCTATTTTTTGTTTTTGTTTTTTCAGTTCTCTTTTGGTACTTCTGGTGATTTTATATTAGATATGGATTTTTTCTCTAAATTTCTTTTCTTTCCAACTTTCACCTCTGTGTTATTTTATTCTGCTTCTGGCCAATTGACTTAAATATATATGCCAATTATTAGGCTTTTAATGTTTAGCTAGTAAATTTTTTATTTTCAATAATTCCTTTGCATTTTGAATTCTCAGAGTACTTATGTTTTATAACAACTTGTTCTATTTTCTGGATGCAATATATTTTGTTATTTATGTCTTGCTATTATATTTCTTTTGTTTCCTGCATATATTATGTATGCATTTTATTTACCATTTCCTTGTTTTCTGTTTGTTTTGATTTTTGGCATTCATTTTGGAAGCTTTTCTTAATTTATGGCAGTTTTCTGCTGCTGATTTACATTTAAGAATAAATCAAGGAATAAAGGTGTGTGTTGGGTGGAGGGTTTTGTGTTTACTGTAGTTTGGTCTTGCTGAGCCAGCTTTTTTTGGAGGCCTTCCAATTTAGTATAATCAAGGACTGTCCAGAAAAAAATCTAGCCATTGTCAATATAATGAGAATGGTTACCTGAATTAATACTTTCCATACAGCCCTGGTATGTAGGTTTGACTCTAGGGAGATGTTTTATTTCTCCAAGAAACACCACAGTCTACTGGGGACATAAACTTGGTTGCTGGAATGCTGAGGATTTGCCATTCAGTGTGCAGGTTTTGGCGTTTCAGCTACAAGGTTTCAATTCCACTTTTCATTGTGCCTACTGCTCTCTTTATTTCATTACTCTAGAAGAGAAAAACACTTTGCCTGCTTTCTCAGAGAGGATCAGAGTTGCATGGCTATTCTCTAAGTACATCTCTCTTTAGCCTGGTATTTTGCTTTGCCTTTTAGGATGACTTGGAGTCTTAGTCTGGCTGTTACTGTCCCTATAAATAAAAATAGCTTAAATTTTCAGAGCCTCTTTATCTTTCTCTATAAAATGCCAAGCTCACAGGGCATCATAAGGATTGAATGAGTTATATATGTAAAAACACTTTGTTGCCTAACTATAAATACCTTTCTTTAACAAGACTGTGACTTCTCTGTGTGGCATTAGAAGGAGCCCTCACACTTTCCCACCAGCATGCCCATTGCTGCAGATTTTGTATGATCTGCTGCAGTTTACAAAGAGCTTTTACATATTTCTGCAGACAGAGGAGAATAAACTTGCCCCTTCAGAGTTGTAAAGCTAGTGAGGAATTTCTTTTAGATCTTACAGTCTTAAAAATACATGTGAATCTTGCACCTTGCTCCATAGTATATCTATTTTAATAAAAAAATGATGTTCCTAAATCCCTTATCATGGAGTAAAACTGACAATTCAGGAAGATGTACTGTATTATTTCTGAGATTTATATACCTCCTAACATGTCAGTAAATATCACTTGGAGTGCACATACCTCTGCTTAAATTGTACAGAAATAATCTCTCAGCCATCATTTCTGAGAAATTTGGTTTCTTCCATTTCCTTGTTTTTAAATTTAGATTCAAGATGGGCTGACAAATTAACATAGATAAAGAAACATGTGGATAACATGGAATTGACTTTGGGCTACTGAGAGGAGTAACTCATTACACCTTGTCCCCTGTTGCTATACAAAACAACAAATGTTGTCAGGAGAGTAGAGAAGAGAATTAGCGGTGTTTCCATATGGCAGGGGAGAACAGTGGTGACTTTGGGAGCAAAACTTTTAGGATATTCTTATTTAAATATTAAATAAATCTAAATAAAATGTGAACTTTGTTGAATACACAAAGTCCATTTTATTTTCTCTGTGTCCACTGAAAGGAATGGTATATTCCATATTAACTATTTTAAAATGGAAGAACTGTCTACTTCTATAACATTGTAAGTGCAATGGGATACTTTCATAACTTTCTTCCTTTCTCAATTTCCATCAACCCTTAGTCCTATGTAAATATCCAGTTTAAGTGAAAACCTTGTTCATGCTTAGGAAGCAGTTTTGATGCAAAGCCTCTACACATGTTATTACCCCTGAGTACATCCCTTAATTCTGTACAGAATTTCTGGAGCTACCATGGATATGTGTGGATGTGGATGTGTGTAATACACTAAATATAAAATTTGCCGTTTTAACCATTTTGTACAATTCAGTGGTTTTAAGTATATTTACAACATTCAAGCATCACTACTATCTAGTTTCAAGCCATTTTTATCACCCAAAAGGAAAAGCCATGCCTATTAAGTAGTTACTTTCCATTCTCTCTTCCCCTCCCTGGAGATCATCACTCATGAATCTGCTTTCTGTCTCTATGAATCTGCTTATTCTGTATATTTCATGTAAAGGGAATTGTGCAATTTGTGGCCTTTGGTGTCTGGTTTCTTTCACTTAGCATCACGTGTTCAAGGTTCATCAGTGTTTTAGCATGTATCAATATTTCATTACTTCTTATGACTAAAGTGTATGGATATGCCACATTTTGTTTACCCATTTATCAGTTAATGGACATTTGAGTTGTTTCCACCTTTTGGCTATTGTAAACAGTGTGGTATGAACATTCTTGTATAAGTCTTTTTCTGAACACCATTTTTCAGCTCATTTTCCTGTATTCCTATGAGTTTATGTTTAAATTATTTAGGAACCACCAAATTGTTTTCTACAGTGACAACCATTTTACATTCCTACTAGCACTGTATGAGGGTTTCAATTTTTCTATATTTTTTCCAACACATATTTTTCTTTCATTTTTCATTTCATTTTATTTTATTTTTAAGTAGCCAACCTAATCCATGCGAGGTGATATCTCAATGTAGTTTTTGTTTGCATTTCCATAATAACTAATGAAATTGAGAGTCTTCATGTGCTTGTTGGCCATTTATTAAGATAAATCTTCTTTGTAGACAAGTCAGAGCTCCCATTTTTAATTTGGGTTGTTTGTCTTTAAGTCATGATGCTTTAACCATAAAACTTAAGACAAATTGGAAGCTACTTGTTGGTCATTTTGTTAGAAATCATAGAACTTATAAAAGTCTCAAGAATAAATTTTGCTCATTTCTTTGTACAGTATTCACTAAGAAGTCCTTTCTCACTTCTTTCCTTTTGGTCATTGGTCTCTGGCTCCATATGTCAAGAAATAAACTAACCTTTGATTCCACGATAAATGAGAAACTCCAGAACCAAGTTTCACTATTGCATCTGAAGTTTCATCATTATGGTTATCCAGAAGTCTTCACTGCCATTAAAGATGATTGCTAAATGGACATGACTGCATCATTCTTTATTTGCATTAGCAATTGCTCTAAGCAGTATCAATAATATAATCCCATAGCATCCCATCATCTTTCATTTATTTGATTTAGTACATAGAGATGCAGTCTCTTAATGAGCATTTACTTTTCTTCACATCACTGAAATTTATTCTCAATGGAAACATTTAGCCTGATAATGTGGATGAATTCCCTTTTAGATCCAGTGACTAGGTAGGAATTAGTATTTCTGATTTTGTTTTTACATTTGGGGTAAATGGGCATTAAAAGAAATGGTAGCAGATTTTACTGTGGTTGTTTAGGCTTTTGTGAGTTGGAGTCTGGTGACTAGGAGTAATGTTTGTGATCATAT
This sequence comes from Craseonycteris thonglongyai, assembly GCA_004027555.1. Classification (NCBI taxonomy): domain Eukaryota; kingdom Metazoa; phylum Chordata; class Mammalia; order Chiroptera; family Craseonycteridae; genus Craseonycteris; species Craseonycteris thonglongyai. The sequence continues at coordinate 3,234 of PVKE010025780.1, read as the reverse complement.
TATTTAAATGTTTTATTTATTTGAAGATCATAGCATAAAAAGATCCAATTTCAGGAAGCTACAAGTGAAATTAAATCCTGACAGTCAAGATCGGTCATTGTCTTATTTAATCTGATTCGGCTTTTCCTCTTCTCCCTATAAAATTGTTCTTTATGATACTCTGTATCTGCTGGTGGTTCATATCCTCTATTGAATCCTGTAACTATGTAAATCACATAGTGATTAGTGATCAGTTATCATTTGAATCTTCATACAACTTTAATAAGCTATATTTTATATGTAAGTAGTTTGTCCCCTGGTGGTTACCCATGGCTGATTTTGGGGTTCGATACCTCTTCACTCCTTATTTTATATTTCATCTCAAAGTAATTATACCTTGTGCCCTTACATCTCAAAAGCATCAAAATATTTGAAATCACACAATTAAACGCTTCAGATAACAGCATTAAAACTTCAGGAAAAGATAGTCTAACACGGTACTTCATGCTAGAGTTTTTATTCTACTTCCTTCTCCAAAAACTCTGTCTTAGCATAGGCATCTGACATGCTTGATACAAGTTCAGGGGGACTGCCTCAGAAAGTCTAATCAGGGGGAAACCAGGATGGCTCAGTGGGTTAAACACTCACTTTGCAGCCCCAAGGATCAAGGATCGAATCCTGGCCCTGGCCCATGTGGACCCATATGCTGAACTGGGATGTGCTTCCCATGTGGGAGGTCCCCAATTTGATTCTCACCCCACAGTTTGGCCCTGGCTCAAGGGGGTGTACCTCCCATGCAGGATGCCCCAGCCGAGTTCTCGCCCTGCACAGCCCCTGCCCACCAGTGTTTAACAAAACCATGTTGAAAACTAATGACATACAACTATGGAGACAGCTCTTTGTCTCTCTCTGTCTCTGTCTCTATCTCTGTCAAAAACAATAAAATAAATCTAAAAAAAAAAAAAGTCTAATCAAGGGATACTGGGGTAGCTCATTGCCAAACTGCAGTTCAAATGGTGGCCACTGGCATGGCAGTGGGGGTTCTCGCCTCCCATGTGGGAGGTCCCCAGTTTGGGGAAGCTGGAATGGCTCAGTGGGTTAAGTGCTCACTTTGCAGCCCCGGGGACCAGGGATCAAATCCCAGTCCCGGCCCATGGAGACCCATATGCTGAACTGGGGTGTGCCCCCAGTTCAGTTCTTGCTGGGGCCTATGTGGGAGGCTCCTGTCCCAGTTCCTGCCTTGCGCAGCCCCGCGCCCACTTGTGGAGTGAAATTATATGGAAAACTAATGCTGTCAACTGTAGAGACTGCTGTGGGCCCTCCCCCTTCTCTCTGTATCCCTCTCTCTGTCAAAAAGCAATAAAAATAAATCTTAAAAAAAATACTACAGAGAATTTTAATAGGAAAAAGCCAGAAAGTAAAAAAGAAAAATTATACTGCAAGCTTAACTTTGAAATTCACACAATTATTTCATTTTGTACTCTAAATTTGCTTCTCTAAATGTTAACCTAAAGGCACCACTTCTTTAGGTGAATTGTGAGGACTACATTTATATAAGTAAGGGGTGTCAAACTCAATTAAAACACGGGCCATTTGGTGTAACAGGCAAGATTCACGCGGGCCACATCACATTTACAAACGTCGCTGGAACTGAGTCAGCGCGTTTATACATGCCCACAGGCCCCCAGGAAAGGCACTGGGCCATGTGAATACTCGTCTTCAGTATTTTAAGGGTTAATGAGGGAATTGTGTGTACAGTATTGCCTCGATGTCCCCTAAGCACTATTTTCTTCATAACAATTTTTTCTATTTTCATTTTATTTCAGAGCATTGTGGGTCACAAAAAATTACCTCGGGGGTTGCATGCATCCTGTGGGCCGCCAGTTTGACACCCCTGATATAAGTCAACAGCATTAGTATAGGATTTAAATTTTAACTTGCTTTGAGACAGCCAAAGTTTGCTGTGAAATTCATTCATGCACAGAGCTGCCTTGCATAGCTCATTGGAGATAAGACAGTTTTAACTTCATATGCCAAGCTTTTTGCCACTTTGTGTATTTTCATGTTTCTCTATGACTTTGTAGAGACAAGCTTTTGATGGGTATAGTAGCAAATTTAAAATGTTCTTCTTAAAAATATCTAATACTGAAGTATATACCCGAACAATGCTGAGCTAGGCAAGTGTTAGACAATAGGGTTACTAAGGTGAGCAGGATACAATTTCTGTTCTAAAGGATCCTCTGGTCTAGGAATGTTCCCACCACAAACTTGGTTTCATCCTGCCTGGGTGTGTGGGTAGACTGAAGATCCTCCCATTTGCCCTCTGAGGTGCGCTCTACACCCATCACATTGCTCTCCGTCCTGGGAGGTTGACCTACATAGACTGCAGGGTAGGGCTTTCATGCTTGAAGACCTCTGGTTGTATTTAGCCAGTGGGAGCACAGGCAGGACTTCAGACAGAGAGAGGTGAGTGAGGTTGAAGTATTTATTCTCCTAGAGCCTTCCTGGCAAGGTCCCACCAGACTGGCTCTATGTGTTTCAGTGGCCATGCCCCTCTCCTCTGTTCCTCTACCTCCCCACTGGACCAGGCTTGGGTTACAGCACTCTTCACCATGGCTTCTTGACACCCTGCATCCTTCTGCATCGGCCACCACTTGAAACCTCTTTCTTTAAGTTCTTTCAATCCTCCTGACTTATGCTTAGCTAATTTTTTAACATACACAATTGAAACAATCTTAAAAGACATATTTATATATCTTTCCAGGAAGCTATCTTATTAATTAATATGGGAAGTTATTTAAAACCACAACCTCTGGTTTCTACAAATATGTTTTATCTCTATCCAATTGATACTTGTAAAGCTCAGTAATATTTGTTACTGTGGGTGATATTGATCATGACCCATGAAATGGCCATAGCCTTCATTGTTAGCTACCTGGTTCACTAGGTTTTGAGATAATATCCTGGGAGGAATACAGCAATCCCTCGTTTTTCGCGGTTAATGGGGACCAGAACCTTCCGTGAAAGCTGAAAAACCACGAAGTAGGATTTGCCCTTAGGAATTTTCGTGTATGCGGGTACAAGAATGTTTTAAATATGTAAACAGTATTCATACTTTACTCATTTAAGACAAAAATTACAACAGTATACGTATTTACTTAAACGTGTCAGTGCTAATTAATAAGGTTAATTACAAAACCTTATACAGTAATAAACATTAATCAACATTGCTTTCTGAGAGAGGCAAAGAGTCTT
>PVKE010025779.1:0-22783 GCA_004027555.1 Craseonycteris thonglongyai | reverse complement strand
ATACCTAGGAATAAATATAACAAAGAATGTGAAAGACTTATACACTGAAAACTATAAGACACTCTTAACAGAAATTAAAGAGGATACAAAGAAATGGAAAGACATTCCATGTTCATGGATTGGAAGAATTAACATAGTTAAAATGGCCATACTCCCCAAAGCAATATACAGATTCAATGCCATTCCCATCAAAATACCATAGTCATTCTTTCAAGAAATAGATAAAAAAATCATCCAATTTGTATGGAACCACAAAAGACCACGAATCGCCAAAGCTATCCTAAGAAAAAAGGGTAAAGTTGGGGGCATCTCACTGCCTGACTTTTATATGTACTACAAAGCCTCAGTAATCAAAACAGCTTGGTACTGGCAGAAAAACAGACCCACGGACCAATGGAACAGAATCGAAAACCCAGAAATAAACTCACAATCTTATGGACAGATTATTTTTGATAAAGGAGCAAAAAATATACAGTGGGGAAAAGAAAGCCTCTTCAGTAAATGGTGCTGGGAAAATTGGAAAACCACAGGCTAAAGGCTGCAGGTGAACTGCGATCTCTCACCATATACCAAAATTAACTCAAAATGGATTAAAGACCTCCAAATAAGAAAGGAAACAATAAATTGCATAGAAGAAAACATTGGCCCTAAACTTATGGACCTGGGATTCAGGGAGGACTTTATGAATCTGACCTCATTGGCAAGGGAAGTAAAAGCACAGATAAACAAATGGGACCTTATCAAGCTAAAAAGCTTCTGTGCTGCCAAGGAAACCATCAACAAAGCAAAGAGGCAACCAACCAACTGGGAGAAAACATTTGCAAACAATGCCTCTGATAAGGGGCTAATATCAAAAATATATAAAGAACTTGTACAACTCAACAAGAAAAAAACAAGCAATCCAATTAAAAAATGGGCAGATGACCTTAACAGACGCTTCTCTCATGAAGACATACATATGGCCAACAGATATATGAAAAAATGCTCCACTTCACTAGCAATTAGGGAGATGCAAATAAAAACCACAATAAGATACCATCTTACACCTGTTAGAGTGGCTATAATCCACAAGACAAGGGATAACAAGTGCTGGAGAGGCTGTGGACAAAAAGGAACCCTCATACACTGCTGGTGAGAATGCAAACTGGTACAACTGCTTTTGAAAATAGTATGGAGATTTCTCAGAAAATTGGGAATGGAGCTACCCTATGACCCAGCAATTCCCCTTCTGGTTATCTACCCTAAAATCTTGAAAACCTTTGTCAAGTAAAGCCATATGTACCCTAATGTTCATTGCAGTACCATTCACGGAAGCCAAGTCATGGAAACAACCAAAGTATTCCTTGATAGATGACTGGTTAAAAAAAGCTGTGGTACGTATATACAATGAAATATTACTCAGCTATAGGAAAAGATAAAATACTGCTACTTGCAACAACATTAATGGAACTTGAGGTCCTCATGCTAAGTGAAATAAGCCAGACAGAAAAAGTTAAGAACCATATGACTTTACTCATATGGGGAAGATAAATCTGAAAGCAACAAAGAAACAAAACCTCATGGACGTAGTCTAATTTTTTCATGCAGCATTTTAAAATAGTCAACTCGGTTGACTGTTTATCCATTTGGTACAAATTCATAATGAACAATCCCTCTGATATTAAAAATGGTTAGTAACATCATTTTGACTCTTGATTTAGACTGACAGAAGTTTTTGATGGTGGAGTATTGGCTAACTTCCATTGCACACTTTGACGGTTTGTTTCAGGGTTGTGTTAGTATACTCATGTTTAATCACCAGTGATAACATAGCCCAAAACATTGTCTTGACTCTCCTAAAGGTCTTGGCAAACTTCAACTTTTCGTTGCTTTTGTTCAGCAGTGAACTTCAGGATCAGTTTTGCACATTTTTCATGTCAAGATTTTCAGTTAAGATTTTCCTGTTTCTGTCGATATGTATTTGGTTTGCTATGTTTTTCATAGTCATCCGATGATTATAATGCACAACTTGATGAACTTTTGCAATGTTTTTCATAGTCATCCGATGATTATGATGCACAAGTTGATGAAGTTTTGCAATGTTTTTGTCAGTTCTGCTCGTTGCTACCCACATTGACCTCTCTTCATCCATGACGCTTTCTCTGCCCTCAGAAAAATGTTTCATCCATTTGCACACTGCCATTTTTTTCTTGGCATTATCCACATCAACTTGGACTAACCTGTCCCTGATTTCACTTCCACTCTTGCCAAGACATTTAATGTTTGTTCATTGCTCTAATTCAGGCTCTTACATACTTGCAATTGCACACAAAAACAGGCAACAACAATAATAAATGCCACTCAACAAGACACCATTATATGTCGATATGAACACAGCTGAGAGAAACTGATATAACAAGGTTATAAAATCTTACTGAGCTGCTTGTACAGTCTTGTCAATACAGTGGCAAATTTGTGAACTTAATTTTCAGGCACTGTATGTATAGTCCTGGAGAACTTGGCTGAAGCCTGGTAGTCAACATATTTGAGGGTTTAAAAAATTATTCCATTTTAAAATTTATATATACTTACTAATACTTACTATGTGCCAAGCACTTGTCTAGATAGTTTGTCACTTATTACAATAAAGTTGTTTTCTTCTTTTTTTTTTTGGCAGACCCAGAATTTTTTTAGAGGACCATACCTCACCTACCCTTAATCCATGTACCTGACCTTCTGACTCCAGAAAAGGATATTTGACCAAACAAAGCCAGGGAAAGATATATCTGGGACTTCTGTTGAAGTTTTGGGAAAGATGCTCTTACTCTGCAAAGGAAGTTAAGATTGCAAGCTCTCAGGGGAAGCTGGGATGGCTCAGCACGGTAAGTGCTTGCTTTGTAGCTGTGGGGACCCAGGATCAAATCCCGGCTCCAGTCCATGCAGACCCATATGCTGAACTGGGGTGTGCTTCCCATGCAGGAGGCCCCCAGCTTGGTTCTTGCCCCCAGTTTGGCCCCTGGCTTGAGGGGCCATGGCTCCTATGCAGGAGGTCCTCAGCCCAGTTCCTGCCCTGGGTGGCCTCTGCCTACCTGTGTGGAACAAAACCATGTTGAAAACTGATGACATACAACTATGGATACTGCTCTGGGCCCTCCCCCCTCTCTCCATCTCTGTCTGTCTCTGTCTCTGTGAAAAACAATAAAATAAATATTTTTTTTAAATTGCAAGGTCTGAGCCTAAAGATGCTAGGAGCTAAAGGCAAGCATAGTCAAGATTTGGAGAGGTAGTATCATGACATCTTCATTTGAATATCTGGATCTAGTTATACCCAAAGCAGCTGTGTCTAAAAGTAATGTGAATTTGATGGTAATATGAAACTAAATTTCTTTTAGTTGTTAACTATACCAATTTGAATTGTGGTTTCTCTCCTTTATATATATATATATATATATATATATATATATATATATATATATATATATATATATATATATAAAGATCAGAATATCTATATATCTATATATAGATCAGAGTTGAAACATTCATATTGTCTCGTTTACTCACTGTCTTCTCACTCTATCACAAACTGTCATTTAACAGCATATATTTGGACCATGTTTGGGTTAAAAAGTGTCTTTGGCTAAGTATGTATGAATTTCACTGGGCTGAAGCTATTGGGCCCCACCCAAATCTTTGCTGATTAAGAATTTGTTCTAATCACCTCATTTTAACAAATCACCTAAAGACTGTTCCCTAAAGTAAAGCCTTTCACTATTTTATTGTTTTGAAGGTCCGCAGTGTGGACCACCTTAGAAGTGAAATGATGTTTCCATAACCATTCAGGTACTGCCAGCATGGTAATTTTATCAGCATTCTTAAATATATACTTTCAGAAATTAATAATTATCATTTCTTCAAAGAGGTAAAACATACTGTTACCCCCGGATGTGGCTAATGTGCTAATAAAATTGGGATCTGTGAATGACTCCATTTAGGATCCTAAGATTAGGGTCTTTGTTTCTTTGAAAGCATAGGTACTGCCTTGTGTGCTCTCCTTTCAAATATATTTTTTATCTCCAACTATAAGCCTCATTGTACAAGGATCTGCTTCACATGTTGTGTGGTTTAAAGGCAGTAACACATGCATCATGATAAGAGTTAAGAGAATATTAACTGGGGAAGCCGAGATGGCTCAGTGGGTTAGGCGCTCACTTTGCAGCCCCAGGGACTGAGGATCGAATCCCAGCCCCGGCCTGAGTGGACCCATATGCTGAACTGGGGAGTGCCTCCAGTTCAGTTCTCACCGGGGCAAGACACCGGCCCAGTTCCTGCCCTGTGCAGCCCCGCGCCCACCAGTGGAGTGAAACTATGTGGAAAAACCAATGATGTGCAACTATGGAGACTGTTCTGGGCCCTCCCCCTTCTCTCTGTCTCTGTATCTCTGTCTCTCTCTCTCTCTCTCTCCCTCTCTCTCTCTCTCTCTCTCTCTCTCTATATATATATATATATATATATATATATCAAAAACAATAAAAATAAAAAAATATTAACTATATTATTTATAATAATTTCTATTACTTTGTTAATTAAATTAGTTAAGTTAGAATCTGTTGCCTAGTAGACATAAGGTTTTGCTGTGTCCATTCAATTAAATGTCTGGCTTTCACTGGTATACTTTGCCAACTATAGACATGTAATTATATAAAAGAAGTCAATTAGACTCCCTGTGATATTAAAAAATGTGCCCATATCTGCAAGCAGAATCCACAGTCAATATTCTATATAAAATAAGTGACATATTTTGACTTTAAAACATGAAAAGTAGCTGTAACTTCCTAAAATTGTTGGGATGCCAGGATAGCGCAGCAAGTTGATTGTTTGCCTTGTAATCATGAGGTCTGGGGTTCAATTCCCAGCTCCAGCCAGTGCAAACCCATATGCTGAGCTACGGTGTAGCTGATAACCATGGGGATGGCACGGCAGTGAAGGTGCTTGTCTCCCCTGTGGGAGGGCTCTGGTCACTTTCTGCCTCTCACAGCCTCATATCAACCTGTGTGGAGTGAAACTATGTCAAGACTAATGATGTGCAACTATGGAGACTGCTCTGAACCGTCCCCCTTTCTCTCTCTCTCTCTCTGTCTCTTCTTCTCTCAAAAACAATAAAAATAAATCTTTAAGTAAAAAAATAAATATGTTCATCACAAATATTTTAAAGTATTTATTATTTTTCCCAGGGCTGTGGCATAGGTACTCAACAGTTTTGGACACATGAGAAAGAGAGCAAACACTTTGGATCTTAGAAATAAAGCTGACCTTACACTGGAATTCGTGGTTCCTGATTTTAAAAACTAAGGCATTGGAACTAGAACATTTTACCTTAAGATGTGATAATGGCAATGATAAGAATTGTAACAGGAAAATGTATTTGTTATATATTACTATTAACTAAAGCAACGCGCGAATTAAAGTTGTACAAGTATGGGAATGAAGACAATGTAAGATGTATGGTCATCTTAAAGCTTCGACATTTAGTTTGAGGAGTATCTAGCAGTTGTCATTATGTACAAGGGGTGGTCAAGAAATTTGTGAAATGAAGGGTTATCAGAGATCTGGGAGTATTAGTGTGCACAGTTTGATTGTGTGTCTTATTACTCGTATATCTGCCAAATTTCAGCCTCCTTGTGTCCAGGTTCTTTCAGATACCACTGAAGAAGCAGGTCAAGAAAACTCCAAGTATGGGTAAAATTGAATTTCACACCATCAATAAGTACTTCATAAAACAAGGGAAAACATCGCAAACCATTTTGGAAGAGATGTTAGCAGTTTATAGAGCCTATTGCCCTGGGAAATCCATGGTGTACAAATGGTGTAACCTTTTCAAGCAAGGCGGAAAATCAATTGAAGATGAGCTCCATCTGGGACACCTTGGTGAGGCCACTTCTTCAGACATTGTCAAAAAAGTTGAAAACTTGTAATGGAAGATACCAGACTGAATAAAAACATTGTGCATATGTTGCAGGATTCTTGAACAGAGAAGCAGGACACCAAGCTTACAGGCAGAAAGTAGCATTTACTGATGCTGGCATCAGCTCAGCAGATTAACATCCAAAGGCTGAGCCCCATTTGCAGTGGGGCACACAGTGTTATACTGTCTGTTACTTCCTGTACTTGCATGTGTTCCTAATAAGGTTACTGATTTGTTACTAACTTTTAGGGTAAGGGGCTTGTGCAAGGGCTCAGGGATGTCTCATCAACCAGAAAGTTCACCACCTTTAACTTGTGGTGAGTCTCTTCTGTTTAATAACCTTGCTATTCTAAGAAGCATATTTAATATGCTCCTAATATAAAAACACTTATATAATGGCTTTATTTATTTAAAAAAGAAACCTACAGCACATTTAATGGACCTGGTTATATATTCTCAGGTCTATGAAGGTATGTTGTGAGTACTCCCTGCTCAGATACTTTTGTGAAAGTGTATGAGAATTTGGCCTGCATTTTGTTTAATTTCATTTTAAAGAAAATCCCTCAAATTGTGAGTCCCTGATTTTATCTGCCCTTTGAAAATAATAAATGAGCTAGCTTTACAGTAATAACACTAACTGTATTTTACCATTGCTAAGTACAAGTTATTCCTCTGCAAATCAAGATCTGACTCTTATCAATACATGCTTCTGGGGTGGGCATCAGGTTCTGCTGGGCACTGGGATCCAACTGAATGAGAGAAGGTCCTTGCTCTCAGGGTGTTAAATTCAGCATCAGCTCACTTTATACAGATTTTGAACCAATGATATATCCAGTCTTTAACAACAAATTTTCTTGAAATTGTGCAACTTATTTTGCTCTTTTCTTTGTCTAATGCTCAGGATTTAAAATCAACAAATGTCAAGCGAAGCCTTCATTTGACCAACCAACATTAGTGTTAGTTCAACATTTTATATTTTTTTACTTGTTTTTCTCTTTTGGTATACCATTATCAAGCCTCAGTTTTTCCTTAGAGTTACATTTTGGCTTCAATTTGGTATGGAAAATGCCTACTAGCTTTGTCTGGTCAAGATTTCTATGTAGTGCCCTTTGGAGAGCTCCCCAACCTGGCTTTAGTCTATAACATCAGCAAAGGCAATAGTGGGCTTTGTAAATATTTTGCAAAGACTACAAAAGATTATTATGTGTGACGCTGAGGCCCATGAATCCAAGACACAATTTTCTGAAAATGGAACGTGAAGTTTACTGGCAAAATAATAGTGCCCTTCATTGTCTCACATATTTGTCAAATGAATTTAACAGCTCACACATGGAAAAATAAAAGGTCACTCTGATTTAGTGAGTAAACATTAGTGAGGAATTAATTAGGGTCAATAGGTATTTAAATTCTATCTTTTCTCCACCTTTAACTGTGGTGAGTTTCTTCTGTTTAACAACCTTGCTATTCTAAGAAGCATATTTAATATGCTTCTAATATAAAAACATTTATATAATGGCTTTATTTATTTAAAAAATAAACCTGCAGCATATTTAATGGACCTGGTTATTTATTCTCAGGTCTATGAAGGTATGTTGTGAGTATTCCCTGCTCAGAGACTTTTGAGGAAGAAGCATTGCCTCTGGAGGCAAACTATCTAGATTTGAACCCTCCTACTTGCTAAGACTATGACCATCGGCAAGCTGATGAAACCTTCTGTGTCTCTATTTCTTCATTTACAAAATTTGTATACTAGTTACAACTACTTCAAAGGGTTGTCAGGATTATTAAATAACTTATAATTTAAAACTATTTAGGAGAGAGGTTCAAAATAGCTGAATAGGTAAACACTGTGCCTGCTTCATTCTGTGAACACATTAAAATTACAGCAAATTATAGAACAAACAACCTGGAGAATCATCTGAAGTCTAACTAAACAAAAGTTTTATAACTAACTGTCCAAAGAAGAAGCCACATTGATACTGGTAGGAGGGGTATAGACACAAAACCAGCGAGCTGCAAACCTCCCTGTGGCAGTTGAGAAACAGGAGAAATATCTTTACCATGGAGATTCCCTCTAGAGGAGTGAAGGACTCCAGCCTCACACCAAGATCTCCAGCCCAGAGTACCAGTGCTGGGAAAGAAGCCACACAATATCTGGCTATAAAAAACAGTGGGAACTCTGACCATCTAGGTGAAACACATACGTCCTCTTAAAGTGCTTGCATAGACTCAGGCACTCATAGGCATTCAACCTGGCCTCCAGCAGAGGAATAGTGACTCAGAGGGCATTGGAGGCATCGAGGGGACAGGGTGAGTTGTGTGGCTTTGGAGGAAGAGTTAGAAGATCATCACCACTTTTCCTGAGTGGGGTTCTCCTTTCATGCAGCTGGTGGGTGGGTGCTATCTGTTTTTGTGTAGTGCCCCCCCTTACATGGTCAAATATGACTGGTCTGGTGAGTTTCACTAACTCCACCTTCTTGTTTCACTGGGACCCTGCTCTAGCCAATTCCCCCAACACCAGAAGCACTTACTCTGGTGAGCAGCCAGCCTTGTGTGCTTTGCAACCTTCTTGGAAAACTATCAGAGTCCACAGGCCCCAGGGACAGTGACTGCCCTCAGTGTGCTCTGAGGCTTTTGCTGAGTAACTCCAGTCACAGCACTAGCACCAAAACAAAATCTATAGGAGCACCCAGCACAAGTGACCAGGGAGACTGCCAGGGCTCCACAAGGCCTGTACTACATATATAAGACTACCCAGAAATAATGGGAGACATAGCAGACCTTCTTACTACATAGAAACAAACACAGAGAGGCAAGCAAAATGAGGAAACAAAGAAATGTGTCCCAAATGAAAGAACAGTACAAAACTCCAGAAAAAAGAAATAATTGAGTTGGAAGCAGGTAGCTTATTAAATATAGAGTTAAAAATAATGGCTATAAGAATTCTTAAAGAATTCAGTGAAAAGTTTAACAAAATGATAGCAAGCATAAAGAAGGACATATAAGCCATAAAAAAGAATCAGGCAGAAATAAAAAATCAAATAACTGAAACAAAGAATGCAGTAGAAGGAATCACCAGCAGACTAGATGAAACAGAGGCCTGAGTCAGTGATTTGGAAGACACCCGATCAGAACAGCAAAAAGAAAAACAATTAAAAATGTAAGATAGTTTAAGGGGCCTCTGAGACAACATCAAGCACATAACATTTGCATCATAAGGAGTACCAGAAGAAGAGAGAGAGCAAGGAATTGAGAACCTATTTGAAAAAACAATGACTGAAAACTTTCCAACCTGGTGAAGGTGAATGAAATAGACAGAACAAGATGAAAATAGAGTCCCAAACAAGGTGAATCTAAATAGGCCCACACCAAGACACATTGTAATTAAAATGACAAAGGTTAAAGACAGAATCCTAAAAGCGGCAAAAAAAAAAAAAAAAAAAGCAACTAGTAACTTATAAGGGAGCTCTGATTTCTCAACAGAAACTTTGCAGGCCAGAAGCTATCAGCAGAAAATATTCAATGTGATAAAAAAAACAAGGACCTACACCCAAGGTTACTCTATTCTGCAAGGCCATCTTTCAAAATTAAAGAACAGATAAAGAGTTTCTCAGATAAAAAGTAGCTAAAGAAATTCATCACTACTAAACCAGTATTACAAGGAATGTTAGAGAGATCTCCTTAAGACGGGGGCGGGGGGGGGGGGGTAGAAAGCAAAATTATGAATAATAAAATGCCAATAGCTATATATCTATTAACAATTGCTTTCAATTTAAATGGATTAAAAGCTTCAAACAAAAGACATGGAGGGTTTTGTGCTGAGCAGAGTGTGAGACAGAGCAAGATAGATGCAATTTGGTTTTACTTATATGTAGAATCAGAAGAAGAAAATAAAGAAAACAGAAATAAACTCATAGATACAGAAAACATTTGAATGGTTACCATATGGGAGTGTGTTGAGATGTGGATGAAAAAGGGGAACAGGATTAAAAAGTACAAATTGGTTGTTAAAAAGTAGTTATGGATATCTAGGGAATGGCATAAGGAGTATAGTCAATACTATTGTAATAACCATGCATGGTGTTATATGGGTACTAGACTTGTTGGGATGATAGATGGGAGGGGTTTGGAGCAGAATGAAAAGGTGAAGAAATTAAGAAGTACAAGTTTGTAGTTATAAAATAGTGATGGAATATAAAGTAAAGTATACGTTATGAAATGGTAATAACTAGTCAGAGTGATCACTTCTTAAATTATATAAATGTGTAACCATTATATTGTACACTTAAAATTAATATAAAATAATACTGAATGTAAAAAATAACTATATAAAATTAAAAAAATTTTAAAAAGTATTTGGAATAGTGTTCAGCATATACTAAGTGCTTTATAAGAAACTGTTAAAAATAAATTTAAAAGTAGAAAATGTGGCAGCTAAAACAAACTAATGAAAGCTATGGTTGAAAGATATGGCTTGGTGTGTAGCTTAGTGTGATTCAAGGATATCTAACAACACAGAAATGCCTTAAATTTCAGTATAAATGCCTCTTATTTCCTACAATAAATTAAAATTTAAAGGATGAATCCTGAAAATGTTCATAATGAATTATTTATATGAATCAAAACTAGAAATAATCCAACTGTCTATTAATAAGAAATGGATAAACAAATTGTATATTTATATGTACAACAAAATACAGTTGAATAATAAAAGGGTTAAGCTACTGATATGTGCAAAACATGATGAATCTCAAAAACAGGTTGAGCAAAAGAGTACAAGCTATATAATTTCTTTTATATGAGGTTCTTTTATATGGGGTTGGAGTCAGGCAGGAGGATTAGTTGAAAAGAGGAATGAGATACCTTTTCAGAAAGATGAGAATATTATTTATTTTTATTTGGGTGATAGTAACAGGGAATATTTATTTGAAAAAAAGAACTTCATTAACTGTACATTTAAGATCTGTACATTTTACTCAATGTAAATCACACTGCAGTAAAATAAAACTATGCTGATTAAGATAAATAAATCCTGGTTTATGGTAATGGCAGGCTAGTTAATTCAGAATAAACCTCCCACTGGAGACTACAAAATTTTCTGGGTAGGATATTAAAGCCTACCTAATAGTAGTATCAATGAACTATACAAAAGGTAATAAATCATTGGACCAAGAACTTGGGATATAAAAATATTTAGAGAGGGGAGCATGGAATAAGGTCACCGTTTGCCCTGGGAACGGGAGAATCCTAGCCTGTCAGGAAGAGAGGGCAGAGAGGTTAAGATATATTTCTAATAGTCTCTTGGGGAAAGAGAAAATCAAAATTAAAGGCAAGACCTGACAAGACTGAGAACCATGGTAAAGTGCTCACACCTAAAATTAATATGCAAAAAAAGGTGAAATATAGTAGTAAGAATAAACCAGAAGTAAACTAGCCTTTTTTGATGACTACAGTCTACATGGTCAAGAAAATTTCAATTAAGGTGATTAAGGTGATTCAAAATTGCTAGTACCTCAGACACCTGTCACAAACAAACAACCAATAAAAACTCTCAGGATGAAGATGATATTATAGGCTTTAAATAATTCCTATATATATTTTTACAAACATATCTAGCACTCATCCCAAAATAAAGTAACACACAAAAAGATGTGACAACATGAGTGAGAACCAGCACAAACAAGAAACAACAGAAAAGACCCAGAGGTATTTTGGAAATTTCCAGAAACTTAACATGTATCAATTATTTTACTAAGCATATAAAGATGGAAGCCAAACTTTAACATCTCAGCAGGAAACTGTAATCTTTAAAAAGATATTTTAGAGCTTAAAAACAGAATATCTGAAATTAATAACTCAATAGATGAAGGCATCAGCAGATTAGACATAAAAGAAAGTTAGTACATCTGAACATAAGTCAGAAGAAGGTTGCCAGGATGAAAGAGATAGAGTACGGTAACAAGAGGAATATGAAACACAATTAGAAAATGTAACACATATTTAATCAAGGTCTTAGAAAAAGGAGAGAATGGTTAGAAACAAAATTTGAAAAGATAGTGGCTGAGAATTTTTTAAAACTTATGAAAGATATTAATCCACAAATTCAAAAAGGCCCAGTAACTCCTGAACAGGCTACTAAGAAAAAATTCTCCCTGTCAAGTAATGTGAAAGATCTGGGGCTTTATTCTACTTACAATGTAATAAATTAGCCTTCCATGGTTTCATGGCTTCTGACAGAAAACATAAGTCTTGTAGGTCAAAACTTTATTACTCGTGGCATAGAAAGTAGTGAAGCATAGTGTCTATACCAATTTCTCTTGCCTCCAAATCCTTCAGGGACAGTGTGGAGGGGCCTGGATATATGCTGCACATGCAGTGGGTTTGTGTCACAGATGAGTAACTCTGAGTTTTAAGAACCCAGACCAGCGCCGGGGACCAAGGATCGAATCCTGGCCCTGGCCCGTCCGGAACCATATGCTGAACTGGGAAGTTCCCCCGTTTCAGTTCTCTCTGTGTCTCTGTCTCTGTATCTCTCTCTCTCTCTCTCTCTCTCTCTCTCTCTCTCTCTCTCTCTCTGTCAAAATAAATAAATAAATACATACATACATACATACATAAATAAAACTTTAAACCTGCCCTCTGCTCCAGAGAAAGAAATTGATCTGTATCACCCAAGGCTATTTGGTATACAAATATCCTTGAAAAGATAGTAAAAAAAAAAAAAGGCAGCAAGTTCTTAGCTTATAAGAGCAGAGACAAAACAAATGCAAGAAGAATTCTGTGTCAACATCTTTACCCTTCATTGCCACAGCATCTAAATTAGACTTCCAGCTAATTCTCCCACAAGTGTGTCACTCTTCCAGATCAACAAAGGATGGGACTAAATCCACCCATTTGTCTCATATTGTATGTAATTAAGGCTACTATTAACAAGGTTCCAAGTAGCAGAATGATGAAAACCTTGCAGGAGTGATAGCAACCATTACCCCCAGATTCCTGGACCCAACTGGCTGAACAATTTCTGTAAACTATCACTGCCTACATTCCAGCACTGAGGTAGTATCATTGATCACTTTAGCAAAAGTTAGAGATTAATTTTGAACTGTCTTTTCTCAATTCAAGACTCTAATTATGGGAATAAGTAACCTGTGAGTATGCATAAATAGTAAGTTGTTTATCTCTCTGGGAAGCAACTCCCAAGTAATCAAGGGTAGCCTCACTTTAGAGAGATCTCTGAGTCATCGGAGGGATAAATGATCCACTGGTGGTGTTTTCTAGATCACTCCTTAGGTGCAAAACATTTTGATTTCAGGGTGGAGGTAAGTTAATATCTGGCTTCCATATACGACGTATAACCCCAACTATACTCACGGTGCCCCTGGAAAGAAAGAATCATTTATAGTTGTCGGGTAACCCCAAGTGATACCTGGATTGTTTGAGGGAGGGAGACTTGGGTTGACAGTGTCTCAAACACTGGCGTTCAAATGGCTGATACATCGTAGGGTCCCCAGTTTACTTAGATAATTGATTTCATTCATTATTTTTTAAGAATCTGCCTGAAAGCAGTTAGTGAAACCTGTTTGGTCTGTTCATACTATTAATATAACTGTTAGCTCTCACCCATCCCACAGAAAAACTGAGTGATGGCTATGAGAGTAGAAAGTGCAGAAGACACTTAAGATATTGACATAAGGTATAGGAGCCAAGGCTGTTCCCTCCTATTTCCAATAGATTTCTCATTACAGTTATAGGTAATAGTGATCAAACTGTAGTTAGAACCATTTGGCAGGAGACATCAGATCCAGACATCCATTAAACTGAAGGTGTCTTCAACAGTTTAAGAAAACTGTAATAGGCCATTTTTTCATTGTGAAGAAGGATCTAGGGGCAAATATGAAGGACAAAGATTATTAATGCCCTCCTCTTCCTGCACCTCCGTGGTCTAAGGTGTTCCCTCTTCATGTGCCCAGGTTGCAGTTTACCCTCGAATGGCACACAATAGTCTTACTCCATGCCATTAGTTATTCCATTCACCTTTTCCCAATCATCCTCAATTTACACCCAGGCCTTTTGTCCATAAGGGTCAGATGCAATAGGAACACGGAAATTTTAATACAGATACCTATTACATCTCCAAGTTAAGCCTATATGGCCATTGTAGTAGGACAAGGCATGCAATGTCTACAACCAATAATCATTATCCTCATCATCTAGGACCCCGAAACTCCAAAAAAAAAAAAAAAAAAAGATGTATCCAGTTAGCTCAATTACAATTCAGTTTGAGTCCCCAAGGGCCCCTTATATCTGGGCTGCCATCGGGAAGATGTGTTGACCAGAATGACTGAGTTGATATTAAGGGAAAAGAAATATGCATTACGCCTAGGGAAGGTTAGGGCAGAATACTGAACTTTCAAAATGTATCAGTAATACTCCCATTCCTTTCATTCTGATCATTGGCCAGGAAGCAGATGTGAGGGAATACTTCTTTTCAGGAGACATCCACGTCCAGTGACCAATCTGCCCCATCTAAGTGTACAGATTGGGAGAAAGTAAGGGAGAAGATTTGGTGACAAAATTTCTTTTTTAGTTTATTTTTAAGGAAGCTGTTCAAATGTGCAACAGTGGATGAAAGGAAGCGTGGTGGGTTTGTCAAATACCTTAATTATTCATTCATTGTTGATTAGTTTTTGTGACAAGCAGAATACCACTGAGGGACTGAAACTGGTCTGGAAAGCTGAATACATGGAACACATTAGTTTAAAGAGCCACAGTGGTTAGCTAATTGGACTGTAAAAGCAGAAAATAAACAGAAAAAATAAAAATAAAATAAAAACCAATGTTACCAGTAGTAGGCACCATTGATAGGTCTAGGAGAGCATAGAAGTGCTGATGCAGTCAATCTGCCTGGAATAAGCAGAACATGTCCCAGGCCATGCAGCTTCCTTCCCTGAGAGGCAGATGACAGGGGCTAACATGTCTGATGCTGTGGTAGCTTCTGCATCGAAAACAGCATCTTTGGGGGGTGCTGGGATGGCTCAGTGGGTTTAGTGCTCATTTTGCAGCCCCCGGGTGTAAGAATGGAGTCCCAGCCCCAGCCCTTTCAGACCCATAGGCTGAACTGGGATGTGCTTCCCATGTGGGAGGCCCTCAGCCCAGTACCCGCCCTAGGCAGCCCACACCCACCAGTCTGGAATCAAACTATGTTGAAAACTGATGACTTACAACTGTGGAGACTGCTCTGGGCCCTCCTCTCTTTCTCTGTCTCTCTCTCTCTCTGTCAAAAAACAATAAAATAAGTCTTAAAAAAAGAACAGCATCTTTTGCTTTTCCCCATTACGGTGGGTATGTCTGATGTTCAATGTAGTGATGGATCCACTCAGCGATGTTTGCGATCCAGCTGCACAGACTCAGTCCATGGCTTGGGTTGGTTTCATCAGAATGAACTGTAGGCATCCACATGAATGACCCAGCTGGTTCATTTAGTAACACCATTTGTTTCCATAGTCTGTGGTCTCAAAGAGGAGTGCCTTAAATGCCAATTTGCGGTTTTCCAAGTGGCAGACCAAACAACTAGACCACTGGCAACAGCCCAAGAATCAATAGAAATCCAATGAGGCTCATTGAGGGGAGTATTGGCCAGAGCTATGAGAATGGAATTGAATTTCATCCACTTAGTGAAGAGACCACTTCCATTTCGGGTCTGCATTGTGGGCACTGAGGCTGAACGCTGCAGCAGCCCTACTGACACCATCTAGTTTCCACTTAGCCAAACTGCCAGGGAACTAAGCCCAGGCATTTCATTCATTATGAAAACAAACTATAGCTACACCCATGTAGAACTCTTACAAACATAATGTTGAGGAAATGATTCCTTATGCCCCTGAAAAAGTTTGATATAATTTCATTTATATGGAGTTCAAGTAAAGTGATATTTAAGGTGATGCAACAAAGGCTTCTGCCTAATGTGAAGTGAGAGGAGCAGGAATGTGTTCTGGATTCAGAAAGGAGGAGGAGGCACTTGAGATCTAACTACAAACATTCCTTGGATACTGGAGTGCTCCAGAGAATTTCAGAAGATGATTGTTTTATAGTTTATAGAAACACGTAAGTCTTTGGCTGTGTTGATCATGAAAAGCTATGGGTTGTTCTGAAAGAAAGAAGCTGCTTTAGGCTTTCATTGCCCTGATGTGTACCCTGTACTAGGAAGCCACTGTCAGGACAGAATATGGAGAGACCGAATGCTTCCTATAGGTAAAGGTGTCAGACAAGGTGCATTGTATCTTCCTGATAGGAAAATTAATGGATTCATATGAAGTATGATGTTGGACAAGTGCTGTGGGAATACTTGGACCTCCAAAAAAGGCCAACAAGTACGTCCTAGAGTGAATTAAGCCTAAATTATCACTAGAAGGAAAAGTGAAATAACTTAAGCTGTCTTACTATGAACATATCATGAGAAGTCAGGGTTCTTTGGAGAAGACAACGACACCAGGAAAAATAGGTGACAGGAAAAGAGGAAGGCCAGTTAGGATGGACTGATTCCATAAAAGAAGCCATAGGCATGAGCCTGTAGGGGCTGAGAAGGGCTGTTGAGGATAGGATATTGTGAACATCACTACCGGTAATTCATAGGAGAGTCAGTTCTCTTTCCATCACCATATACTGTATTTCTATATTTGATGCCCACTCCCTCCTCCCCTAGTCTCCTCCCCCATACCCTTTAGTGAAATATTCTATTTCTTGAACCTCAGTTTACACTTTATCATAATTTCTTAAGATAAATAAAACATTCGTTTTGTGCATTTTTAAATATATTTAGTTTTACAAGCTATAAAATAGGGAATAAATTCCCTATAATGTGTAATTAGTGCAGAATCAAAATTACTTGTTCTTATAAATTACCTTTTCAAAGTCAAAATAATCTCAAACTACATTACGGAGCAAACATGATTTTACTAATTCTTATTCTGCCCAACATCAGTCAGAGGACTTCTTAGGAACTGGGTACAATTGGAGTTCTTGCAATAGCTCCAGCTTAGATTCTCATTTGCATGACTATAATGCCTTCAGAACATCAAAAATCCTTTTAGATAAATGCCAGGTCTCTGATGTTCCTCGCTTATTAAAGAGTTCAGAGATAGTAGGACTATAAGATTATTAGCTGCCTTGACATCATACCCCCAAAATGTATAAAACAATTCCCTGCTCCTGGCAACTATCCCAGGAAAAATGACATTTCTAGAACCCAGTATAAGTGTTGCCAAATGCCATGGCAGAAACTCAACAGTATGTGTATGTGGGAGGGTAGATTAAAAAAAAAATCCAGGTTTTATCTTTAGTGGATTGCCTATCTAAAGACGCCAGCAATACAGTATTTTACAACTGTGAACTTAAAGAGAACAAATTTCTCAGCAAGAGCTTAATTTTGCTACTATCAATTTACTGTATCTACAAGAAAAAGCCCACCCTTACATACTATGTCCTCTCTCAGAGAGTGACACTTGTGATACACAAGAAGTATTTTGTTTTTAACAAAGATTTGAAATTCGCAATGGAGATAGTTCCAGTCACCAGGTCATCTTTGGGGTACTTGTCCTCCAACCCAGTAAAACAATGAAATTTCTATTTCCCTTTAGAGCCCCATATCTCCAGAGGTAACAGGGACTTACCTATATTTTGCTTTTTTTTTTTTTTTTTTTAAGGTTTATTTTTATTGTTTTTGACAAGAGAGAGACAGAAACAGCGAGAGTCAGAGAGAAGAGGAAGGGCCCAGAGCAGTCTTCATAGTTGTACGACATCAGTTTTTTACATGGTTTCATTCCACACAGGTGGGTGGGTGGGGGGAGGTTCCACGCAGGGCGGGAACTGGGCAAGGGGCCTCCTACGTTGGAGACACACCCTCACCAGCTAGGGGCCAAACCAGGGGCCTCCCACATGGGAGGCTCACCCTGGCAAGAACCAAACTGGGGGCCACACCCCAGTTCAGCATATGCGTTCACATGGGCTGGGGTCAGGATTCAATCCTCAGATCCGGGGCTGCAAGGCAAGTGCTCAACTGGCTAAGCCATCCTGGCTTCCCCTTACCTGTATTTTGTGAGCAGACATTTTTAGTCTTGTGCCTCAGAGGCTGCTGCTATTGTCTTTCCTTGTGGAATTGCTGAGGTTTAAAAAACTTGTATCTCAGGAAAAGTATTCATTGAGTTCCCCTACTGCACAATTGCCCTCCATAAACTCCTGCATTGAAAGCTATGCTGGGGTTTTGTTTTTTTTTTTTTAGACAATATTTACTCTTTTAAAAATATATATATTCTATTTATTTTTGACAGAGAGAGAAAGAGAGAAAGAGAGATACAGAGACAGAGACAGAGAGAGAACTGAACTGGGGGAGCTCTCAGTTGAGCATATGGTTCCACATGGGCTGGGGCCAGGACTCAATCCCCGGTCCCCAGTGCTGCAAAGTGAGCGCTCAACCCACTGAGCCATCCCGGCCTCCCCACTGGGGATTTTTAATGACTGTTCTCTGAGAAGCCTTTATAAAGTTCTCCAGATATTCTCTTTCCTTCACTTTGACTGCTAAAATCTCAAGCCCGTGTCCTCAGTCTGGGTGGTGATCTGATAAGCAGCTTGATTCTGGTGGTCTTCATGCCCACTATGTCACTATGAACATTATCTGTTGAGTATTTTATATTTAATACCATGGATAAGCCACATGAATCCAAGGTTATTGTTCTGCTTGCATCTACATGTAGAATTTGAGGCATCCCAATTTTAATTCTAGAACTTTACTAGGGTTTTGTAGCAGCAAAGAAGTAAGTTATCCTACATTCTAAGAACAGATAAATTCTGCCTTCTAATATTTAAGA
Source organism: Craseonycteris thonglongyai (assembly GCA_004027555.1). Classification (NCBI taxonomy): domain Eukaryota; kingdom Metazoa; phylum Chordata; class Mammalia; order Chiroptera; family Craseonycteridae; genus Craseonycteris; species Craseonycteris thonglongyai. The sequence goes on along the minus strand of PVKE010025779.1, from coordinate 3,976 downwards.
GGTGTGTCTATTGAAAGAGCTATTTCTCTATTATGAATCCTTATTCTAGCTCTTGTCACACTAGCTTCTGCTGATACCCCACATTCTGCAAATGTCTTTCAATGGTACCTCTAGAACACGCTGTAGCAAAATTTATCCCAAGAGGGCAGCTTTGCTAATGTCTCTGCCTTTGCTTCAGAGATGCTGTCCAAGTGCTGTTTACTTAAAGTTTTGCATGCTTGTAATTCTACCTTTGTTAGGAGGAGCCACTCACTCATGGACAGTATAGAGAGGCCAGAAGCTGCATATACCCATCAGGGTCAACATTCACATGGCCAACTTAAACTTAGCTGAGTAGGTAAAAGCAGACTGCACTTCTGTAAACAGCTGTCCAGTCTAATAAAAGTTTCTGTAGACCATGAAGCAGGGCTGCATTACAACTTCTGTGACCCCTGGGCACTTTGTTTTCAGCAAACCCTTCTATAAAAATTTTAAAAAATTATTAAAAATTATCAAAAATTATATTTTACAACTGCTTTGTTATAAAAGTCAATCCAAGCTGGATTATATCTAGTTCTTTTCCTCAGAATTTAAAAGAATAAAAACATTTTCTGGGGTTTCTAAAAGTATCACAGCTTTAGGCACCATGCCTACTGAATCTACAGGGTAAGTTGGTCCTGACAACAGGTCTGCATTTCCTGCCCACACATGAAAGTCAAAGCCCCAAGTCCAGTCTTGACGACTGCATGTTGAGTTTGTTCCTTATATCTTACTTTGTAGTAATTCTGTTCAATATGGCAAAATAATGAAGTCTCAAGGAGGTCCAATAACATAAAACTTTTTATCCTTCTCAAAGGAAGAAGATAAATAGCAAGAAAGATGGGGTTCAAAATATCACCTTTATTACCAATCGAGGTTAGGTTGAAGGATGTCATACATTTGACTCTTATACTTAGGATAAGAATCAGAAAAAGGGGAAGTTGGGATGGCTCAGTGGGTTAAGTGCTCGCTTTGCAGCCCTAGGGTCCGGGAATTGAGTCTCAGCTCCAGCCCATGTGGGCCCTCGGTTCGGAGCATGCCTCCCATGCGGGAGGCCCCTGGCCTGTGCAGCCCCTCCCACCTGTGTGGAATGAAACCATGTCAAAAACTGATGACATGCAGCCATGCAGACTGCTCTGGGCCTTCCCCCTTCTCTCTGTCTCTGTCTCTCTCTTTGTCAAAAACAATAAAATAAATTAAACAAAACAAAGCAAAACAAAAAGAATTAGGAAAACTTATATACCCAGTTGCTGGCAGTTCGGGAGTGAAGCAGAATGTTCTGTAGGCAGGGAAGAGCTTGCTCCTGGAGGAACTGCAGGGTTCCTCCTTCTAGTAAGAAGCTAGCTCCTATGAGATAGAATATAGATGAGGGGTGGGCATGTCCAGATTTTTTCTCACCACATTTAACAGTCAGATTAGTCACTCAGTACAGGGGTTGGGAAAAAGGAAAGTCAATAAAGAGCTGGAGAGAGATAGATTGAGTTTCTATACCTAGAGAAAAGCATCAGGAGTTCAAAATAAGTATTTCCCTTCCAAAGAACCAATGTGAAGTGCTAAGAATGTTTAGGAGTTCCCAAAAGATGGGTAGGATGGGAGATGAATTATGCTCAATATTATTTTGACTTATTAAGCATATTCTGCAGGCAGAAGAATGAAGGAATGAAGCTAAAGCTCTCTGAGTGTGTCACTTAGTAAAAAATATAATACTTATTAAAAGGGTAATGCCAAAGTCCTTTGAAATAAAGGTAGTAAAAATACTTGAGTCTTTTAACAAAATATATGTAATAGAACCTTGAGATTATCATGCTAAGTGAAATAAGCCAAACAGACAAGAATCATATGACTTCACTCATATGTGGAATATAATACTGAAAGCAACAAAGCAACAACAACTCATGGATACAGTCAATAGTTTAGTGGCTACCTTAGGGTAAGGGGAGAAAGATAAAGAGTAATGTTTGAATTCTTAGGACTACTATGCCTAGTAAAAGTGATAGTTGGGCAGCTATGAGTCATGAATGTCATTATTAGTTACCAACCCATTTTTCTCTTTCAGATCTGCATGTAAATATAAAAACATATCCGCATAAATAGAAAGCAAATAATTATTATAACCAGGTCACAGTTAAACAGGGGTCAGCTTTACAAGTATTCCCTAGTAGTTTAATTGGAATAATATCCCGCAACATTCCATTTTAGAAACTTTTTAATATAAAATTTTGAGACTTTTTGCTTCCTCAGTCTTAAATAATCTACTTTATCAATTAATGTTTACTGAGCAAAGATGCATTTAGGATTAATGGAGTGTTTGTTTCATCAATAAATGTCTGGGGAAATTTGCTAATCAGATTTATATTATAGGCCTTGTATAATTGTGTGAAATTACCTTGTAAAGTACTTATCATGTAAACCTTCAATCAGATATGCTTTCCAGTAACTACACACCTATATATCAAGCTCTGTTTTTAATCCATTTCTTCTGTCTTTATCTTGTCTCTGAATAACTCATAGGTAGGAATAGCTTAATTGTTAATTTACTTATTGTGATTATAATGATGGCAACAATATTGTGTACTTCTAATAAGACAGTTACTGTAATAATTCTTGTGTTTTAATAATCAGTTTGTGTTGCTTTGATAAATTATTAGTGTTAATCATTGCTATAAAGTCCCTGAAATACATTATACAACTGTTAGTACACATGCAAACACACAGACACACACATAGCCACACACACACACACACACACACACACATACTGGCTAACAATAACTTGGAAAAGATTCTTGCTACAATTCCTTAAACTCCAAATGCTTAATCTAATTGTTGGTTACAATACAGCTTTGAAATGAATTAGGAATTTTTGGAATAATTTTGTAAATTTATTTTAAAAGCAAGTTTGATTTTTTTCCTGTTGGAGTGATTCTCAAATATCGATGGGTTTTCTTAGGTTCCTTGTTTATTTCCAAGTGATTTTGGTGTCAGTGATGGGTAATGTCACGTAGCCTCACTTGTGACTCCCAATGGCTTCTCATTAATAATTGTATGTAACGTGTCCATATGTGTCATCATAATGTGACCTTCCCAGAAATAAAAATGTAATTTCATCACAGAAGCCAAAACTTATGTTAACAGCTCCAAACAGACTAGATTCCACAGTTTGTTTTTGGTCATCATATTTATGTCCTAAGATGCAAAACTAATTTGGAATTCACAGTGTCCATCATCCCCACTGGACATGTGTCTTGCTTTGACCAATGATATGTGAACACATGTACGCCACTTCTGGGAAAAAACTTATAGGGCCAGTGCTCAATTCACCGTATACCCTCTTTCTTGCTTCAGCAAATCTGAAAGTAAGAAAACCAAGCCTCATTTGGCTTGGGAACCTGAATGAAGACAATACCAAATAGAGGCTCATTACCCCAGCAGGGAAACATGAGGTCTGACAATTAGGTTTCCAAACTCACCCTAGAAAAAGTGCTACATACCTCATTGCTGAATATCACTATAGTCATCTCCAAAGTACTCCCCTTGGAAAATTATGCACCAAGGCCAACACCTAGCATAATCTGCAAAGCAATTTTGGAACTTTTTCTGGAATGGCCATCAGAGACATTACTGTATTACCCTGGATATCCTGAATGTCATCAAAAATGTCTTCCTCTCAATATTTCCTTTATCTTCACAGTTTAAAGAAAAGAAAAGAAAAAAAAAAAGTCACTAGGTCCCAAATCACGTGAGTAGAATGTTCCAATACAATTATTTGTTTACTAGCTAAAAACTCCCCCACAGACAGTGCCATGTGAACTTGTGCATTGTCATGAAGCAAGAGCCATGAGTTACTGGCAAAAAGTTCTGATCGTTTTCTTTTTTTTTTTTTTTAATATTATTATATTTTATTGTTAAATTTAATGGGGTGACATTGGTTGGTAACAATCAGACAGTTTTCCAATGG
>PVKE010025778.1:0-22786 GCA_004027555.1 Craseonycteris thonglongyai | reverse complement strand
GTGGTGCAGGCAGGTGGGGCTTGGCAGAGGCTCGGCTGCAGCTGCTCTGCAGGACCGGGATTCACTCTAAGCACGTCTATTGTTGCCCAGCGTGCTCCCTCAGTGTCCACTGAGCCGCTGCCCTCACTCCAAGAGCCCTGTCTTCAAAAGGTGCTCCCTCACAGACAACCTTTGGAGCTCAGCTGTGTCTCCTCTGTGACTCAGGGGTGCCGAGCTGCTGTGGGCTGGTGTCCTGCTCTCACCCCGCCCGCCGGGAAGTGCAGCCGCCCTGCTCCACAGTCCCTGTTCCACTTTAGGCTCTGTGATCTGATTAGGGCACCGCGTGTCGCCCCTTGAGTTGGGATGTTAAATTGTCCACATTCCTGTGGGGCTTCCACGATCCCTAGGTCTCGGCTTCCAGCCCGCCCTGGGTCTAGCTTCACTTTGGCTGTAGTCCCCCAATCCCCCTTTGTTTTTACCAGCCCCCGGCCGCGCTCCGTTCCTGTCCCTGAACTGCTCCTTCTCCCTCCCTCTCCCCTCTCCCCTTTTTCCTCTAACCTTTGTGTGTTGTTCTGCATTGTGTGGTTCTCTCAGTTGAGGGTGCTTCTCAGGGTTTCCCCTGTGGGTTCCTTTTTGTTCATAAGTCTCTTCCCAGGTAGGTGTCTGGGTTCTCCTCTCATGCCGCCATCTTGCTCTCTCCTAACTTTTATTTCTTTCTCCTGCCTGAGCTCTGGCTAGAACTTCCAGCACTATGTTGAATGGCAGTGCTGACAAGGAAATGCCTGTCTTGTTCTTGATTTTAGAAGAAAAGGTTTCAGTTTTTCCTCATTCAGTGTAATATTAATTGAGGGTTTGTCATAAATGACCTTTATTATGTTGAGATATTGTCCTTCAGTTTTCATTTTAAGTGTTTTGATCATAAATGGTTGTTGTATCTTGCCAAATTCTTTTTCTGCATCAATTGATATAATCATATAGTGTTTATCTTTTTTTTTCATGTGGGTATCACATTGATTGATCTTTATATGCTGAACCATCCTTGTGCCCCTGAGATGAATCCCACTTGATCATGATGTATAATCTTTTTAATACATTGTTGTTATTGATTTGCTAGTGTTTTGTTTAGGGTTTATCCATAAGTGTTCATCAGTGATATTGGTTTATAGTTTTCTTTTCTTGTGATGTTCTTACCAGGCTTTGGTATTAGGGTAATTTTGGCCTTATAGAATGAGGTGGGAAGTTTGCTTCTTTTTCAATTTTTTGGAAAAGCTTAAGGAAGGTAGGTGTGAGTTCCTCTTTGAATGCCTGGTAAAACTCATTAGTGAGACCATTTGGTCCTGGACTCTTGCTTTTGGGGAGGTTTTAGATGATTGTTTTAATTTCCTTACTGTTCATTTGTGTGATTAGATTACTAGCTCTTGATTCAGTCTAGGTAGATTCTGTGTTTCTAGAAACTTGTCCATTTCTTCTAGGTTGCAAAATCTGATGGCATATACCTCTTCATAGTATTCTTATATGATACTTTTTTTTCTTTGGTATCAGTTGTAATTTCTTCTCTTTCATTTCTAATTTGGATTATTTGTGTCTTTCTTCTCTTTCTCCCTTGGTGAGCCTAGCCAGAGGTTTGCCAATTTAATTTTTTTTTTCAGAGCTCTTTGTTACATTAATTTATTCTGTGTTTTTCTGTTCTCTACTTCATTTAGTTCTTCTCTAATTTTTATTATTTCTTCTTTCTGCTGACTTTTTGTTGTTGTTGTTCTTTTTTTTTCTAGTTCTAGAAGATGTAATATTTTGTTGTTTACTTGTGATTTTTTATTTGTTTGTTTCTTGAGCTAGGCTTGTAGTTATATAAATTTCCTTCTTATTACTGCTTTTGCTGCATCCCAGTAATTTTGATATGTTGTGTTTTCATCATTCATGTCTATGTATGTTTAATTTCTTCTTTTATTTCTTATTTGATGCAGTCGATTTATAAATAACATGTTGCTTAATCTCCATGTATATGTGGTTTTTCCTACTTTCTTTTTGTAGCTGACCTCCAATTTCAAAGCTCTGTGGTCAGAGAATACACTTGGTATGATTTTTATGTTCTTAAATTTGCTGAGCCTAGCTTTATATCTCAGCATGTGGTCTATCCTTGAGAATGTTTCATGTGCACTAGAAAACAATGTATAGTTTTGTGTTGTAAGATGAAGTGTCCTTAAATGCCAGTTATTTCCAATTGCTATAATATATCATTTAAAGCTGATATTTCCTTATTTATTTCCTGTTTGCATGATCTGTTCATTGTTGTCAAAGGGGTGTTTAGGTCCCTTACCATAATTGTGTTTTTGTCAGTTTCTCCTTTTAGATCTGTAAGTAGTTGTTTATAAATTTTGATGTTTTTTGGTGGGGAGCATACAATTAATAAGTGTCATATCTTCTTGTATTATTCCCTTTATCATTATAAAATGTCCATCTTTGTCTCTTATCATCTTTTTGATCCTTCAATCTGTTTCATCAGATATAACTATGGCTACACCTGCTTTTCTCTAAATGCCATTTGCTTGGAGTATTTTTTTCTACCCTTTCACTTTGAGTCTGTCTTTGTCCTCATGGCTGAGGTGTGTCTTTTGGAGGCAGCATGAGGTTGTTGTTATTGTGTTAAATCCAGTCTGCTTCTCTGTGTCTTTTTATTGCTGAGTTCAGTCTATTTACATTTAGGGTGATGATTGATATATGAGGATTATCTATTGCTGTTTTATCTTTTGTTTTCTGGTAGCACTTTTTTTATCTCTTTTTTGTGTTTTTCTTTCTGTGGGTTATTTTATTTTGATGGTGTTTATGATTGTTTTTACTGTTCTCTCTCTCTCTTTCCTTTATGTGTCTCAGTTGTAAAATATTTTTGAGTGGTTACCATGAAGTTTATGTAAAAGAAACTTTCATATATTCACTGTGTTTTTTTCTTATAGATGCTTCTTATCTCCATTCTTTTCGGACGTTTAAACCTTTACTTTCTCTGCTTTTTATGTTTTTCTTTTCCCAGTTTATCCTTATTTGTTTTTACTTCAAGTCCCATAGCTCCCTTCAGTATTTCGTGAAATGCCAGGCTTGTGCTGGAGAATTTCCTCAGCTTCTGTATGCCTGAAAAGGTCTTTATTTCTCCTTTATATCAAAAGAATATCTTTGCTGGGTAGATGATTCTTGGCTAGTAATTTCTCTCCTTCAGTATTTTGAATACTTGATTCTACTCCCTCCTGGCTTGTAGAGTTTCTGTTGAAAATGTGATGATAGTCTAATGGGCTTTCTGTTATAGGTTATGGTGTTTGTTTGTTTGTTTGTTTTTTCCTGTCTGCCTTGAGGATTCTTTCTTTGTCTTTGAGGTTTGACATCTTTGGTATAATGTGCCTTGGAGAATGTCTGCTAGGATTCAAGTAGCTAGGGATCCTGTTTCCTTCTTGAATTAGAGGTTCCTGTTCTTTCCATGGATTTGAAGTTTTTATCTACTAGTTGTCTGGGCAAATTCTCTGAACCCATCCCATTCTCTGCTCCCTCCAGAATACCTACTATTCTTTTTTTTTTTTTAAGGTTGAGATTTTTTTTTTAATATCTTTTTTTTAAGCATTTATTTTATTTTATTTATTTATTTATTTTGAGAAAGAGAGAGAGAGAGAAAGAGAGAGAGAGGTACAGAGACAGAGAGAGAACTGAACTGGGGCCAGTTCAGCACATGGGTCTGCACAGGCCGGGGCTGGGATTCAATCCTGGGTCCCCAGTGCTGCAAAGTGAGCGCTTAACCCACTGAGCCATCCTGGCTTCCCCCTATTATTCTTATGTTAGTCTTTCTTAATGGAGTCAGAGAGTTCTTATAGAGATTTTTCATTTCTTTTAATTCTCATTTCTCTCTCTTCTTTCATCTGTGACATTTTCAAATTTCTGTCTTTGATTTTACTAATTATTTTTTCCATCTGGTCACCTCTGCTTTCTATTTCAATTTTTAAAATTTTATGGTGTTGTTTGTCTCCAGAATTTTTATTTGATTTTTTTTTATAGTTTCAATTTCTTTGTTAAAGTATTCCTTTTGATCACAGATTTTTCTTTCTGACATCATTTAGCTCCCTCTGAGTACTCTGCCAATTTTCTTTGATCTCTTTGTGTATTTTCAGATAGGCAATCTTGAACCTTTTGTCATTTAGCTCTGTATTTCCATATTTTTAAGTTTTTCTAGGGATTTTTTATTTTCTCTCAGGGGAGCTTTGTTCCCTAGGGTACTCATTGCTGTTGAAATGTTCCTCTTTTGGGGCATACAAAGAGGTCTTTGTTGTTGTTTTTGTTCCCAGTTGGTGTTACTGTAGCATTTTACAATATTTTTTCTTGGTTATTTGGTTTTCTCACAGTGGGGGACTTTCTAGAAAGTGTGCTTCTCTACTTTGACTTAGTTGCCTTTATCTTTCTGCATTCCTCTTTGGGGGATATGATGGGTGATGGTACTCTATACCTCTGAGATCCCACTACAGTCTGAAGCTGCTATGCCTGTGCTTCACAGTTGTCCTGGTTTTCTCTGACAGCTTTACTGGGAAGTGTAGGGGCGAGGTCTGTTGGAAAAGCTACAGGTGTTTGCAGCATAGCATAATGGCAGCTTCCCCACAACAGCTGACTGAATGCACACACTGGGAAGAGCTTGTGGGTGAGCTTTAGCAGAGAGCAGGGTGAAGCAGCCAGGTTCTGTGTCCAAAGCCATGCATTGCTTGGCTGGGGCCCTACCTCATCGATGACCACTCCACACTTCAGCTGCCAGTGTGCTCCTGCCACTGGCACTTCAGCCACCAGAGCACATTTTGACTGCTCTGGTCACTAGTCTTATACTCCACCCACCTGCACTCTATCAGCCTGACCCATGCTCCGGCAGCTGGACCCATGCTCCAGTCCCCTGCACCAATCTCTGGCTGCTCTTGGTGCCTCACTGTGGGCTCCTGCACTACGCTATGGTCACCCTTGCCACACTATAGCTGCTCTCCCTATTCTACTGCCACTGCATCCTGCCACAGCCATCCACGCCTGCTTCTGCTATCTACCCTGCTTTCTGACTGCCCATGCTTCCACCTTTGTCCATTCTAGGCCTCCAACCTGCCCAAAGTCATTCTACACCTCAACCCACACTCCCACGCTCCCACCTAAGTCGCTCCTCTGTTTGTTTCTGGGTTGGTGTCTGGGTCAGTCTCCAGGTCAATCTCTGGGTTGATCACCAGGTAGGTCTCCAGGTTGCACTCTGCAGTGTGTTTCCATACTGCTCCTTTTCTTTCTCTCTTGCTTGCCTCCCTTTCTTTGACCTTTAGGTATTTTTTTGAGATGAGTGGGTCCCTCAGCTGAGGCTGTGTGTTGCTTAGAGATTGTCTGGTTGGATTTTAGTTGTTTAATTTGTTGTTCTTTCCAGGAGAGGTTTCAAGAGCTCCTCTCACATGTCATCTTGATGGCATCCCATAATTTTTTTTTGATTATCAACTTCTTAAGGGCAGAGACCTGGCATATTTGTGTTTTATTTGCTCAATTCTTAATTGATCCTTCGCACAGAGTAGGTGCTCAACAAATATTTATTGAAAGAGGGAGCAAATGCAATTCTAATCTCATCTCTTATGTTCCCAGAAAAACACTCTTATTGTTCTCCCCAACCTCCATCCCAGGCTAATTTTTAACCATTAGATTTATAGTTTGGAATCTTAGGTCCTTAAAGCTACAGCAAATTAGAAAGAAACCAAGACTGATTAGAGGCTTTCTATCTAGTTGTGTTTTGAGCTAGGTGAGCTCAATCAGGTTCTGATATTTGAAGCACCTCTGTCTTATTTCACAACAAGGTTTATGAACTAATCTTACAATGGGACTTAAGAACCTGAGTCATGGATGGGATAGGCTTTACTGAATCATATGACAATGTTTGGTCCTCTCAAAATGAAGGTGAAAAGGCTAACAGGAGAGAAGATTAAAATCTACAATATTGTAATTTTAACTTGTTAACCCAGGATTAACATCAAGCTTTGAAATTGATGCTTTGGGGTCCCTTTGATCTTTAATGAGAGATTTTAGATACAAAAAGGTAAGTTATTCACAGGCACATAAGTTCAGGGAGATCTTACCCCTTCAAAAGGGTAAAAGTGAGGATTATATATGGATTAAAAATGGGGTGCAGGGGGATGCTGGGATGGCTCAGTGGGTTGAGTGCTCTTCTTGCAGCTCTGGGGTCATAGGATCAAATACCACCCCTGGCCTGTGCAGACCCATATGCTGAACTGGGTGTGCCCCCAGTTTGGTTCTCATCGGGGTGAGCTCCATCAGGTGGCCCCGGCCAGTTCCTGCCCTGCGCAGCCATGTGCCCACCTGTGGAATTAACTATGTAGAAAACTTATAATGTGCAACTATGCAGACTGTTGGGGCTCTTTTCCTTCTCTCTGTCTCTCTCTGTTTCTATCTCTCTCTCACTGTCAAAAACAATGAAAATAAATCTTTTAAAAAGGAGGATGGGGGTGCAAGCAGATTCACTACCACAAATTGTTATATGGAGCAGGTGGGAGATAGTTAATGTTTGAGGTTGCTATCAGGGAGGAGAAACTGGCTGAGTCCCAGCAGCCTTTGTGAACAGCAGAGTACTAGGCTAGGTAGAGCCTCATGGTCCTGAGGCAGTTGGATGAATTCTCTTCTTTAGAATATATTTCACATATACTAGCCCAGCATCTGAGGATGCAATGTAAAAACAATGACTTAGTACAATTTTTTTTGCCTAATTTTTTGAAAGGAAAAGTTGAGAATGTAATAACTTTTGCATTCTTGACAGCATTTTACCTCCATCTGCCCTCTCTATTCATATGTTCACTGACCAAACTGGTCTTGACAGATAGGCTGTTTGTTTTGTAGTGACAACAGTTTTGATAAAGCAATTAGAAGATAGCAGGCAGGAGGTAGAGGAAAAACAGTTGGACCAGGGCCAGGGGTAGTTGTCTAGAGCCTAACAGGCACTAGGAGTCTCCTTGGTGTCCTTCAGAGTTCGGGGGCAGATGCTGTGTTCATGGGAATGGTTGCTCCTTATGGGGGCCTCTTTGCATCCCCAGAAATCCATGGCTTCTCTGACTGTTTGCACTCATTATGCTACATATATAATAGCTCACTTTATTTGTACTGAATGCTGTTGCCTATGCACAAACCTTGGGATCATAGGATCTCATGGTACAGGATGAGGTATGGTAGACTGAAAAGTGGTCCTTCAAAGGTTGTCATCTTTGGAACTTATAAATGTTAGTGCTTGAACTGGGGAGATTATTCTATATTATCAGGTTGGGCCCTAAATATAATCACATGTATTCTTATAAGAGGGAAGCAGATAAGATCTGACACACAGAAGATTATGTGAAGACACAGGCAGAGACTGGATATAGCCAAAAAATTAACATAAGGAATACAGGTAGACAACAGAAACTGGAAAAGACCAGGAATGATTCTTCCCTAGAGCATCTGGATGAAGTGCTCTTGTTTTTGATTCAGTGATACTGATTTCAGACTTCTGGCTTCCAGAACTGTGAAAGAATAAGTTGTTGTTGTTCTAAGCCACCAAGTGTATGATAACTTGTTATAGCAGCAACAGGAAGCCAACACAGGGTGTCACTTATTATAGCCACCCACCCAGGCAAATGTCCCATTAAAGTGACCCTTGATGGATGTTTGCTTGAGCAGCCTGTGTTTATGCCTAGTACTTTCTATGGCAGCTCATTCCTCTGTCTGAGTTTTCATGAATGAGGTTGGTGGTTCTGAAGAAATCTAGAATTCAACACATGGGTCCTCAGCCACTTCTCAGTGTCACCTGACCTTCCCATGTACTTTGACATCTGCTGCTCTGGTTGACTGTATAGCCACAAGTCACTTATCAATGGGGATACGTTCTGAGAAATGTGTCATTGTGCAAATATCATAGAGTGCAGTTACACAAACCTAGATGTTACAGCCTATGACTCACCTAGGCTATATGATGTAGCCTGTTGCTCCTGTACAGCAGCATGTTGCTGTACTGAATACTATAGGCAATCATAATGAAATGGTAAGTATATATCTAAACATATCTAAATATAGAAAATGTAAGTAAAAATATGATCTAAAAATGAAGTGTGCGTGTGTTGTAGTGAACCCACCATCCTATTGGAAGGCAGAGGAAGGCCTGGGAGTGAGGCACCTTTGGAGGGAGAGTAGACCTCAAGAAGTAGGAGGAAGGAAGGGAGAGAGGGAGGGAAGAGAAAGGAGAGAAAGGGACTGAAAGAAAAAGGAGATTGAAAGAGACTCAGAGTGATAAATTTTGAGACAAAAAATAATGAAGAGATGAAGAGAGAGGTGGAGGGGAAATGAAAAATGGAGGGAAGCAAAGTGAGTTTATGTACACACATATGAGTGCATGTGCAGGGGCAGGCTTAGGTGTGCTCCCAGGCTACCCTCATCCCCAGCCTTCTTCACTTTGCTCATTCCAACTCCAGGCATCAGCCCTGGGTAGGCACATGGCTGGCAGGTAGACAGCATGCTGAGCCTTCTCATCTATTTAAATCACCACGAGCTAGAAGTAAATTCAACATTGTAGTTGGGTTCAGCCTTTTCTTTCAACATTGCAAACATTCTGCTTATAATTCATTATAATCTTATGGGACTACTGTCCTATATGTAGTCTGCGTTGATGGAAACATCCATAGGTGACCCAGACTATACTTGAAAATGGTTCTGAACTCTACTGCAGCTTAGGATCAGTCTACTTCTAAGAATGCTCAGTGTGTCCTTTTTTCCCCAGCTTTTCCACAATTGTCAGTACGATAACTATGATAATAAAAATAGCACTGTTTGCATTAGCATTATAGTTTAAACCTTTTGGAAGATTTTTATACAATCATGTATGAGGGAGCTAAGTGAGTATTATTAGAACAATATAAAAATATAGAAAATGAGGCACAAAGAGGAATGACTTTGCCCAAACCATGATTGCCATACAAGATCCCTTCAACTTCTTCGTGGTGTGTACTAAAGGGATCCAAAGTGTGTGTATGCAGCCAAGGAAGTGTGGATAACATTCACTGAGGTGTGACAAGGAAATACTAGAACTTTCTCATACTTATTTTTAATCTAAAATTAAGAAAAAACCTGAAATGAGGGAGTTTTGGTCAAGATGGCAGAGTAGGTAAATGCTGTGCTTACCTCTTCTAATGACCACATCAAAATTACAGCTGAAGTACAGAATTACCATCATTGAGAATCACCTAAAGTCTAGCTGAATAGAAGTTCTATATCTAAGGATATACAGAAGAAGCCACCCCAAGACTGGTAAGAGAGGTGGAGCTGTGGAAGGGGCTGGTCCCATACACATGTGTGAGGTTTAAAAATTGGGAGAATTATCTTGGCTGCAGAGGTCCCCCTGGAGGAGTGAGGCATCCCAGCTCCACACCAGGCTCTGCAGCCCAGGTTTCTGTGCCGGGAAGAGAAATCCTCACAATGTCTGTCTGTGAAAACCTGTGGAGATTGTGGCTGAGTGAGGTGAAGGATGGCTTCAGTCCCAGGTATTCCACTTAGGACCTGCCCACAGACTTTCTCATCAGTGGTCTCTCACTCTGAGATCCAAGGCTGGGGCAGCATCTTGAAAGGTGCCAGGGATATATGAGGAGGAACTGAATCGTCTGAATTCAGGGTGAGAGCTGGAGGGGCAGCTTTCAACCAGACAGTAGTGTTGGCAGAGGCCATTATTTCTTTGTTGAGGCCTCCCCGCACCCAGTGTGCAGACCCTGGAGGCTGCCATATCTGAGTCTCCATTAACCTGGCTAACAACATTCACCCGGTCCTGGTGATTCCCTGAAATTCCACCACACCCAACATGCCAGCCCACCAAAGCCACTTCCAGTGGCTAGTCTGTACAAACAATCCATCCTGGCTCATACAGTAGACATTCTCAAAATCTCTCAAAGGTTCACAAACCCCAAACACATAGCATCTGGTCTTGGCATGCACCATACCTCTTGCTAAGCAGCCCCAAGCATAGCACTAACAATAGCCAGCCTCAGTTCATAGCTAGGCATCTCCCAGGCACTCCCAAGCCCAGGTCAAGTGGCAGCTATCTGCAGATCATTTTGTAGCTCATACCAAGTTTCTGTGGGTAGGGCACAGGCAATAGCTGACCTTGGCCTACATCAAAGGCCTTGCTAAGAGGCCCCAAAAACAACACACCTGTTGGCCAGATTCAGACCATGCCAAAGCACAACACAGCCACCCCCCACAAATGACATACCCAAGGGCTGACTCAGCAAGCACCAGAACTCCACTAAAGTGAATCCTGCTAAAGCAAAATTTGCTCCATGGGATCAACCCCTCCATAACAGCTTCTTTACTGTGGTCACAGCCATTGCTTACAACCCGTTAATCTGAGGATCAGTCCCTACTATTGATATGCAAACAGTAACCAAGGCTCAACTACAATAGGAGGGTACACACAACCTGAACAAGGGACACATCTGGAGCACCTTGCTCAGTTGACCAGGGAGACTGCACCACTGGGGCCCACAGGACACCTACTACATAAGAGCACTCTACTAAGACCAGGAGACATAGCAGCTCTACTTAATACATAGAAACAAGCAAAGGGAGGCAGTCAAAATAGGGAGATACAGAAACATGTCCTGATGAAAGAACAGAACAAAGTTACTGAAAAAGAATTAAACAAAATGGAGACAAGCAATCAACTAGATGCAGAGTTTAAAGCACTGGTTATATGGGAAGAGATGGGAAACATAAAAATGGAGATAGGAAACATAAAAAAAATTGTCAGAAATGAGCAATATAGAGGATGCTGTGATAGCTCAGTGGGTTGAGGGCTTTCCTTGCAACCATGGGGCCCAGATATCAAGTCCTGGCCCCAGGCCATGCAGATTCATATGCTGAATTGGGGCATGCTTCCCATGTGGGAGGCCCCCAGTTCAATTTCTACCTGGGGCATGTTTCCCATGTGGGAGGCCCCCAGTTCAGTTCCCACCCTGCGTGCTGAACATCCACCTGTGTGGAATGAAGCTATGTTGAAAGTAATGATGTGTGACTGTGGGGACTGCTCTGGGCCCTTCTCCCATTCTCTGTCTCTTTTTCTCTGTCTCTTTCTGTCAAACAATAAAAAAATAAACCTTTAAAAGAAGGAAATGAGCAATACAATAACTGAAATGAAGACTACATTAGAGGAAGTCAGAAATAGATTAAGTGAAGCAGAGAATCAAATTAGGGATTTGGAAGATAAGATAGCAGAAAATAGCAAATCAGAACAAAAAGAAAAAGGAATTAAAAAAATGGGACAGCATCAAACATAACAATATTAATTAACATCATAGCAGTTCCAGAAGAGAGAGAGAGAGAGAAAGGAATTGAAACCCTCCTTGAAGAATAAAGATGGAAAACTTCCCTAACCTGGTGAATGAAATTGATATACAAGTTCAGGAAGCCTAGAGAGTCTCAAATAAGATGAATCCAAACAGGCCAACAGCAAGACACTTTTTAACTTATATGTGGGATCTAGAAAACCAGATAAATGAACAAACAAAACAGAAACAACTTCATAGATACAGACATTTTGATGGTTGCTGGATTGGTGTCGGTGGTAGGGGATGTTGTTCATAGGGAAGGGGATTAAGCATGTAGGGGATTAAGAGGTACCAATTGATAGTTACAAATTTGCCATGGGCAATATAGTCAGTAGTATTGAATAACTATCTGTGGTATCAGATGGGTCCTGCATTTATCAGGGTGATCACTTTAACTGTATTGTACACCTGAGACCAATATAATTTTTATGTCAACTGTAATTAAAAAATAAAATACATTGAAAAAGAAAAGAACTGTATTTTCCTAATATTTGACAAGTAAATAGTATATGCATAGAGTTTATGAATAAATTAATGTTTTAAAATCTTTTACTAATGGAAGTATATGCTCTTTAAAAGGTAGGGACATTTATGTTCTCCACTATTGTTCCTTTCTAGCCAAAACTGATGATTTGAGATTTGATTTAGGATGGATGATATTTACTCATGAACATGTAGACACAAATTAGTCGGTGCTAATGAGATTATTGAATTCCTCTAGTTTAACTTATTGTCTGTTAGGGGAGAAGACAGGCAAACAGTGACTAGTATACAATGCATATGGAAGAGAGAGATGGAGTGGTTTGCTTCTGAAAAAATTAAGATAATCCACAAAGTTGGTGAGGTGAGGTAGAAGCAGCTGATTTTCCTTGTTTTCAGATGAGCGATTCATTGAACAATTTCCCTATACTTTTTTGGAGAGATATCTGATACAATTTTAAAATTTATATGTATAAAATATTGCCTTGCAGAGTGTGTTGGAGGCTTGGGAGGGCCATGGGAAAGGTGTGACACCCATTTTGGCTCTGTAGATGTCAAGCTCATTTGAATTTTTGCCTCTATTTCCCCATTTCTCCATCACTGGATCAAAATAGAAATAACCTCTCTTTTCATTTCAGAATAATCCTACTTGGGGGAGGAAGTACTTAAGTAAATCCCTTTTCAGGGGCTCTTATCTGCTCAGTGCCTCATTTTCTCATCTGTAAAATGGGGGATAAAAATAGTACCGACCTCATAGGGTTGTTGTGTCAAAGGTATATGCTAATATCATTGCTGTTGTCAAGGTGACTGATGAAGGTGTAGATATAACGCTACCATGCTTCCTAACTCTTTCCATGTGTGGGAAACCCTGTTCTGGAATAGGTGCCTAGAGTTCTCTGAACCTGAGCTTCTCAGATACTGAGACCCCCTGCCCCTTTCCACTGCTGGTGTGCAATGTCCATAATGACCTTCAAGATTCCTGTTAAATTTCTGTGTGTCATCTGGCACCCTGGACAAACCTATGTCCTTAGAGCAGGGCTGTCTCAAAGGTTGGTCCTACTGACTTCTGGCACTTCCACTGGCTTTTGCAGAAGACAAATCACCCAGAATTCCATCATAATTTTAGTCTTGTTTCTGTCAAAGGTTTGAATTCTTGTTAAAATTCAGAGAGTGATTATCGCCAAAGGCAGATAAGTCATTTATGGTTGTATTTGGTCATAACAGCGATAAGCAGAAAAGGGCACTTCATTCCTGGAAACATTTGCTTTTATTGAAAAAATATATATCTACTAAAAAGTAGTTAAAATGGTGGCCCTGGATGGAGTATACCTGGGTTTCACCAAGGCATTTGACACCGGGTTACTCTTAGTATGTAAAGGAAAGGACAAGGTGCACAAGTATGGGCCAGGTGCTGCAACAATTAGGTAGCTTTATAACTGGGTGAATAGCTATGCTCAAGGGAAGGCTCCCCAGTCATA
Organism: Craseonycteris thonglongyai; assembly: GCA_004027555.1. NCBI lineage: Eukaryota > Metazoa > Chordata > Mammalia > Chiroptera > Craseonycteridae > Craseonycteris > Craseonycteris thonglongyai. The sequence continues at coordinate 9,462 of PVKE010025778.1, read as the reverse complement.
TGCCACAGTGCTTCATTGCAGCTTGATTTTGTTTAAAATTTTTAGCTGAGATTTGCTGAAGCCAGGGCATGATGTAATTAGGATCCAAAAGGTCTTGACAGGCTGGAACAATTAGGCTGAATCCAACAATCTGATATTTAGCAGAAATAACTGTACAGTCTTGCACTTGCATCCAAACTGAGTATGTAAGAATAAGAGATAAGTTGGTCTTAAAATAGTGGCATGAGAGGAGAACCCTGAAACATACCTGGGAAGGGACATTCGAATAAAGGGGACTCCAAGGGAGAAACCCTGAGAAACACAGCCTCAACTGAGAGCCATGCAGTGCAAGACAACACCTGAAGGTTAGAGAAAAGGGGGCCAGTGGGAGAGGAGGCGAAGAAGCAGGACAGGGCCAGGGCTGTGGAACATGGCCCAGGGTTGGCAGAAGAAGGGGAGTTTGGGGGGCTCCGGCCAAAGTGGAGCAAGATCCTGGGTGGCTGGAAGTAGAAAGCTGATGAGAGTGGAGGCCCCAGACCATGGACAATTTAAAATCTGAACCTAAGTGGCGGCACACTGAGGCCCTGATCGGAATATCACGCTGTAGGTGGGATAGGGACGGAGCAGGGGCAGCTGAACTGCCTGGGCAGACAAGGAACAGAGCTCCAGCTGTAGCTCAGCACCTGGAGTCAGAGGCCTACAGGGGCTGCAGCGCTAGTTTAAACACAAATTGGCTCTGGGGGCAACTGATTCTGGAAGGCCAAGGCTGAGGAAATGAAGAGCAGCCCTCGAAGAGGAGTAGGCACAGGCAGGCGACAAAGGACGAAGAATGAGCCGGGCTTCCATTTTGGCAGGCCAGCTTCCCCGCTCATGGCGGGATTTGCGTTTCTATCTTGGTTCATGTGTGTTGTTGCAGAGGGCAATATCTTCTTCTTTATTATGACTGAGTAGTATTCCATGGTATGTATGTACCACTTTTTCTTTATCCAGTCATCTACTGATGGACACTTAGGTTGCTTCTGTCTTAGCTATTGTACATAATGCTGCAGCAAGCATATGGATGCATACATTTCTGTGAATTTTTGTTTGGGGTTTCTTTGGATAAATACCCTGAAGTGGAATTGGAGCAGGATTCGGTGTAGCAGGATTTGCTTTAGCAGGGCTCTGGTGCCTGCTGAGTTGCCCTTTGGGTATGTCATCTGTGCAGGTGGTTGGGTTGTACTCTGGCATGGTCTAAATCTGGCCAGAAGGTGTGATGATGCTTCTGGGGCCTTCTGGGAGGGGCTGTGGTGCAAGCCAAATTCAGCAGTTGCCTGTACCCTGACCAGTCACTTGGCATGAGCTACAAAATGATCTGCAGATGATGGCCACTTGTGCTGGGCTGGGAGGTGCTTGGGAGAGGCTATGCTGCAAACAGACCATCTGCTACTACTGTCGGATTTGAGACTACTTTGAAGGAGGTACGAGGCAGGCCGAGACCGATGCTGCTAGTTGGGATTTGTGAACCTTAGAGAGATTTTAGGAAAGTTTGTAGCATGAGCCAGGGTAGCCCTTTTGTATGGGATAGCCACTGGAAGTTGCTTCAGTGGGTCTCCAAGTTGGGTGGGGCAGGATCTCAGGGAATCACCTGGTCAGGGCAAGCAGTATTAGGTAGGTTGAGGGAGACAGATATGCCGCCTGCCTGGGTCTGCATGCTGAATAGGGGCAGGGCTCAACAAAGGAACAATGGCTTCTGTTAGCACTTCTGTCTGGGAGAAAGCTGCCCCTTCAGCCTTTGCCTTGAGGCATTTAATATATAAGTTAACTCTTTCCAATGTGTCTTTTTGCCTTTCAAACTGCTGGGGCTCAAAGCAAATGAATTAGTCAGGAAGTAAGTCCATTCATGGGCCCTCTAAGAGGAACCCCTGAGACTCCCATAACCCTGCTACTATTTACTTAGAATCTTCAAATAGCTGCTTCATGCATTCTGTTCAGGTTTCATAGCTTCATTCAATGCAAGAGACATAACCTGAAACCCTTAGAAACTTGTCACAAAAGTTTTCTTCAGCCTAAGTGGTTAATTGAATGTTCTGTCATGAAAGTGGTTACTGTAGCTGAGTGATGGAGAGTCAGGCGTCTATAAGATACTGAGTGAGCAACACAGGACTCAACCGAAATAGAAATATCAGCTGTCACGAGCCTTTTACTGTCAGTACACTCGGCACTGTATGTGATCGGTCATCATTCTAAATCTTGAGAGCTATGCTCTGAAATCTATTTATATGTAATTTTGGGGAAACATTGTGCTTATAATGAGATTTCAAAGTAAACTAATTTCCAAATTGCTTTCTTTAAATTTAGTTTAAAGTACTCATTTTACTGAGTTTTCCTTTTTGGAAGCTACTGTCAGTGCAAGAATACTTAGGGATCTTTGTAAGCATGAGGGATGTCAGGATTTTGGGTCAATCTGTTCCTCTTTCTTTGGCATATGTTATTAAAGAAAACTTCATCCCTAATATTCTCATTCGAGTGTTGATTTTTTATACCATCCTTGTAGTGGTAACATTGCTAAGGAGAGACAGGGTTAGTGTCAGGAGGAAGTAATCTCTCCTGACCTAGGTTAGAAGGTCTAGAACTTGGGAAGAAATAAATGGAGAATGATCTGAAGATCATAGATTGGATGAAATTCCTAAGAACAATTTTTCTATTTTCCTTGATAAAGATTTTTGAGACCACTTTTAAAAAATTCTTCATGTTTCCTGTACATCCTAAAATTCTTTGAACTGGTTCATATACTACTAAAGCTTCAGTTTAAAACTTTAAATGAAATTGGATAGTCATGATCCAGGAAGCATAACATTTACATTTAAGTCCAAACCTTTTATGATGTGGAAACATGTCAAAATGATTATACTTCCCCCTGTTGACAGCCAGGTTTTTAAAATCTTTTTTTTTTTAATTGTTTTTGAGAGAGAGAGAGAGAGAGAGAGAGAGACAGAGACAGAGAGAGAACTGGGGGAACTCCCCAGTTCAGCACATGGGTCCCCAAGGGCCAGGGCCGGGATTCAATCCTCTGTCCCTGGTGCTGCAAAGTGAGCGCTTAACCCACTGAGCCATCCCGGCTTCCCCATTTTTTTTTTAAATCTTTTTTTTTTTTTTTTAATTCAGGTTTTAAAGTCAGAAAGTTCCAGTTGTTTATTTTTGACTTCTGTTTGTTTACTGCAGAATGTCAGAGCTTCTTCTTCTGCACATCACTGTTCTTTTGTAGTTCATTATCTCTCAGTGTGCTCAATACCTGTGATCTACTTGGGAAAAGGCATATTTTTCATAGGGAATATGATGAAGCTCTTTTTCTCAAGTATTTCCATTCATGTCACTATCTTCCAAAGTCCTGAACCCATGGTCTTCTGCCCAGTGTTATAGAGACAGCCGTGGGTGAGCTTTAAAGATTCCAGGTGGTTTCAGCCTTCATTAGCTCCAGTAGCCACCACACAATATTTACTCCTCCTTTATCTTCAAGCAAGCTAATAATTCCGGAGGTAGCACAATTGAACTTATTATCATCCAGGGGCTCATTGGGATGCGATGTGTAGCATATACATACTTAATGCACTATAAATTATTTTTATATGTGGTATAGCAATGGGGGCCCAAAAGACCAATTTTCTATACATTTGCAATTTTTTAAAGATTTATTTTATTGTTTGAGAGAAGGTGAGAGAGACAGAGAGAAGGGAGAGGGCCCAGAGCAGTCTCCATAGTTGTACATCAGTTTTTGACATACTTTTATTTCATACAGGTAGATGTGGGGCTGCACAGGGCGGAACTGAGCTGGGGGAACCTTCGCCTCTATCCCAGTGATTACCAGTTATGTACCACTGTTCAGCATGTGGACTTGCAAGGGCCAGGCCAGGGTTGGGATTCGATCCCTAGACCTCACAGTTGCAAGGCAAACACTCAACCTGTTGAGCTATCCTGGCATCCCCTATGCATTTCCAATTTTGAATGATATGATATGGGTGGGGGTTGTCTAACACTCTATGTAAGTGGGTTTGTGCCAGGTGACATCTTACTTCTGTACAACTTGGAAAACTGTAGTACATATTCCATAAAGGAAGTCCTCAAGGTTCAGCTGCACTCTTGATTCAGCAGAACCATTACCGCTTATGAATTGTTTCATAAGTACACTTAAAAGCACTAAGAAGTAGAAATAAGTTACTACTTTATTATAACCATATTGCTGATTATTTTGTCTCTTCTTTGTGGTATAAATTAGACACTTTTCTCTTTAAATGGGGATCAAATTCTCTACTATTTTTTAAATCATGACTGTTAATCATTGCTAGCTTTGTGGCTAAAATGATAGATACTGGAGTCAGACTGATACTTTCAGATCCCATCAACCCCAGGCCTAGCCAGTGCAAATTAGGTATAACCTCCCCTGGTTTCTGCTTGCTGATAAAGAACGTGAAATAATACTAATACTTACATCATAAGTGTGCTGTGAGATTTAAATGAGTTAATTCATGTAATTCTGAGCACAATGCCTGGCAGATAGAAAATGCTGTGAATGTTAGCTACAGATCAAGAATATCCGTTCCTCCCCCAGCTGCTTTTTGGTTCTTTCTTTGGAATCCCTGGTCTTCTCAGGCCACGTTTCAGGGCTCTAGGCTCCAGGGCGACCAGCCCTTACCTCCAGCTTCAGGAGACTGCCTCAGCTCTCCACCCTTATCATTCACTATTTCAGAGTGTTTGTGAATGAGCATCTTTAGAAATCAAGCTTTTAATTTAATTTATTTATTAGATTTATTTTATTGTTTGAGAGAAGGTGAGAGACAGAGAGAGAGAGAGAGAGAGTAAGTGGGAGGGCCCAGAGTAGTCTCCATAGTTGCCTATCATTAGTTGTGAGATAGTTTCGTTCCACACAGGTAGATGTGGGAGCTGTGCCAGAGGTCTCCCACGTGGGAGGTGAGCACCTCACCACCACCCCAGCAGTTACTGGTTGTATTGCAGTTTAGCTTATGGTTTGCACAGGCCGGGCCCGGGATTCGATCCCTGGACCTCGAAGTTGCAAGGCAAGTACTCAACCTGCTGAGCTATCATGGTATCCCCGAAATCAAGGCTTTAGTTCCTGAGAATCTTTGGTGTTTTCTAATCCCACTCTGAAAGCTTATATTTTTTCTTTTTTGTTTCTCTTCTTCTTTAAGTTCTGGTCAAGTTCTTCCTTCTCCAGTTGCAGTTTGGTGGGAGTCAAGTGCTTGGTTTGGTCACCCCGCTCCTGTCAGTGCACCCCTGGAAATGAGCTGCCTTTTCTGTGCCTGCCTTTGCTTTTCTATGCAATTCTACCACCAAATCAGGACCCCTGGGCAGCAGCAAAGCTACAGGTTGGGGGAAGTTGCACAGTTTCCATTTTGTGGTCAGGAAGGCAGCAAGTGCCTGAGCTTCTTTGAGGCTACAAGAAGCCGTCTTGGCTAGAGGTCTGCCCTCCCCAGGAGCAGAGAGACCCTAACCCACAGACCAGGTGTTCTCCAGGTGCCAGCATGCCAGCGGGGCCAGGAGCCACCCCATGGTCTGCCCCTGTGAACAGGGGAGGCAGGCACCCTTTCTGTTGGCCACAGGGTGGAGATCCTGCCCTGCCTCCCTGTGCCTCCTCTGGGAGCCAGGCCTGCCGGGCCTCTGCCCGCTGCGCAGGGCCCTTGCCTGGAGGGTGGGCAGGATGCAAGTCAGGAGGGCCTGCAGCTGCCTGCTCCGAAGTTTCTTGGCTTTTCTGTTAACTTTTCCAAAGGTTTATTGCTTCCACACAAGAAAACTATTGATGTTTTTAGTGTTTGTTACTGTTACTGAACTCCCAGGACTCCAGTTAACGTAGTTTATTTTCCTTAGACACAATGACACTACTTTAGGAATAAAGATCATCTTGTCTGTCCCTTCCTGTGGACTTATCTCTCACTTCTATTTCGTGCCCTAATATTGGCCAGCACATTCAGAACATATTGAATAAAAACGGTACCAAGCATCCCGGACTCTTGCTTATCTGAGTGGGGACTCCTCCCTCATGACAAGCTCTGCTGTTGTCTCGCCATAGATCACCCTCAGTTTCTTAAGGAGGTGTTATTCTCTTCCTAGTTAAAAAAAATGTCCCGAAGGAATAACAAATAGTGGTACTCAGCTCCTTTGCAATATCCATAGCGATCACCACTTTTAAACATTGGATCTATTGATTTGTCATATTAGTTGATTTTTCTAATATTAATTTGTACTCAAGACTTGGAATAGTCTGTAGTTGGCTATGGTAGGCTCTGCTTTTAGCATTTTATTTATTTATTTATTTTTTAAAGATTTATTTTTATTGTTTTTGACTGAGAGAGAGAGAGAGAGAGAGAGAGAGAGACAGAGACAGAGAGAAGGGGGAGGGCCTAGAACAGTCTCCATAGTTGCACATCATCAGTTTTTCCACATAGTTTCATTCCACAGGTGGGCGGGGCTGCACAGGGCAGGAACTGGGCCAGGGTCTCACCCCAGTGAGAACCGAACTGGGGGCACGCCCCAGTTCAGCATATGGGTCCGCATGGGCTGGGGCCGGGATTCGATCCTCGGTCCTCGGGGCTGCAAAGTGAGCGCTTAACCCACTGAGCCATCCCGGCTTCCCCAAGCTTTTAGCATTTTAAATAGAGATTTTCCATAGCAAGCTTTAGGATTTTTTCATGTAGCTGTAAGTGAGGTTCAACTGTTGTTTATCTTTTGTGTATTTTGCTATCATAGTTATAATGAGTCTTCCTCTTTTTCATCAACCTAACAGTTAATATAAAATGAAAACACTCAGTATGATATTTCTTATTTAAGAAGCTTTTCAGCTATTTTTTTTAATTGCCTTTTTTTAAACTTCTTAAAAAGATTTATTTTATTGTTTTTGACAGAGACAGAGAGAGACACAGAGATAGAGAGAGACAGAGAGGAGGGGGAGGACCCAGAGCAGTCTCTATAGTTGTATGTCATCAGTTTTTGACATGGTTTCTTTCCACAGGTGGGTGGGGGCCCCACAAGGTGGGAACTGGGCTGGGGGCCTCCCCCATGGGAAGCACACCCCAGTTCACCATATGCGTTTGCACGAGCCGGGGCCGGGATTTGATCCTCAGTCCCTAGGGCTGCAAAGCGAGCGCTTAACCTGCGAGATATCCTGGCTTCCCCCTCTTTTGTTTTTTAAAGATTTATTTTATTGTTTTTGACAGAGACACAGAGGGACAGAGACAGCAACAGAGATAGACAGAGTGAAGGGGGTGGGCCCAGAGCAGTTTTCATAGTACGTCATCAGTTTCTGACATGTTTCATTCCATACAAGTGGGCCGGGAGCTGGGCAGGGCAGGAAATAGGCTGGGGGTCTCCTGCACAGGAGGCATACCCCCACGAGCTGGGGGCTGAACCAGGGGCCTGCCACAGTGAGAACTGAGCTGGGGACCATGCCCCAATTTAGCATATGGCTCTGCACGGGTATGGGTCGGGATTTGATCTTTGGACCCAGGGGTTGCAAAGAGAGCACGTAACCCACTGAGCCATCCTGGCTTCCCTCCAAATTGATTTTCAATTTAAATCTATTCCATTAATTTTCTAACTTTAAAGATTTATTTTTATTGTTTGTTTTTAAAGATTTTATTGATTTTTGACAGAGAGAGATGGAGAGAAGGGGGATGGTGCAGAGCAGTCTCCATAGTTGAGCATTAGTTTTCCATATAGTTTCACTCCACAGGTGGGTGCGGGGCTGTGCAGGGCAGGAACTGGGCTAGGGGCTCCCACATAGGCCCTGGCAAGAACTGAACTGGGGGCACACCCCAGTTCAGCATATGGGTCTGCATGGGCTGGAGCTGGGATTCGATCCCTGGTCCCCGGGGCTGCAAAGCGAGCGCTTAACCCACTGAGACATCCCAGCTTCCCCTATTTTTATTGTTTTTGACAGAGAGAGAGAGAGGGAAATACAGAGACAGAGACAGAGAGAAGGATGAGGACCCAGAACAGTCTCCACAGTTGCACATCATTGGTTTTTCCACATAGTTTCATTCCACAGGTGGGCACGGGGCTGCACAGGGCAGGAACTGGGCCGGGGTCTCACCCTGGTGAGAACTGAACTGGGGGCACTTCCCAGTTCAGCATATGGGTCCACACAGGTCGGGGTCGTGATTTGATCCTCATTCCCCGGGGCTGCAAAGTGAGCCCTTAACCCACTGAGCCATCCTGGCTTCCCCTAACTTTTCTTAAGTACTGGTAAATTATTCTTTTTCAATAAAAGCATTAGTTTTATTAATACAAAATTAAAAAAATGTATTAGCTTTCAGTTATAGAAAGTATTTTACAATTTTTGTTTCTTCTGTATTTGTTGCTACATTTTTCTTAGTATTAATTTTATTTGAGTCTTTAGATTTGATAGGCTACTAATTTATATATTATATACATTTTTCAAAGATTTCACTTTTTAATACAATGCTTAACATACTGTTTGTATATGTCCTGATAAATTAAGTTTGCTCTTCAATTTTATTATATCATCATCCAGTTATCTTTGTCTAACTTCTAAGTTTTACTTTGAATATTTTTTTTTTCTCCCTAATTTTTAAAAATAATGAAATTACTTTTAATGCTTTGAGTTTATCTCTGAGGACAGCTTTGATTAATACCTACATATTTGAGATATGTAATGTTCTCATCATCATTTTCTTTAGCATTTATCTTACATTTGTTTTTTTCATCAATCAGGGGAGTGTTCTGCAATTATAGAAAGGTCTAGGGAGTTTTCCTTTAAGTGAGTAGGAGAATGTGGCCTGCTAACTTCAGCTCTGGAGAATTGATGTTCTCCCTGTAACCTTGCAAATAAATCTATATTTATAAATGCTGCATAAATATTTTGAGAGGTGTTGTCCTTGCCACAGCATTCAGTTTTTGGCTGATAGTTTTAGTCATTGCAATTTTGTTGCTTAAATTATCATCTTGGCATACATGGCTCCAATTCTAGTACCAATTACAGTGTGTGGTTGTTTCCCTTACACCAAGCAATTCTCTTACACCAGCTGGTGTCTTACAAGTCAACTGAATTCTGATTCTAGCTACTTGGAGGTAGCATCAGATTCCAGAGTTTGAGGGCTCAGTCCCACAAGACTGCCCTTCTTCAGATACCAATTATAAGTTCAGATAGTCTGTCACCTGGCCTTCTGACTGACTGACTATAGATTGGAGGCTCCCATGACCCCCTCCCTGGTTTTTATTTTATTTTATTTTTTTTTATCCTTTCACATTTACAGAGAGAAATTATCTTTTTGTCTTCAGTACATACTTATTTCTATTTTACTTTTTGACAGATAGAGAGAGAGACAGAGACAGAGACAGTTAGAGAACCGAACTGTGGGAACTCCCCAGTTCAGCACGTGGGTCCTGCCTGGGCCGGAGCCGGGATTCGATCCTCGGTCCTCATGGCCTCAAAGCGAGCGCTCAACCCGCTGAGCCGTCCCGGCTTTCCCC
>PVKE010025777.1:0-22787 GCA_004027555.1 Craseonycteris thonglongyai | reverse complement strand
GAGAGAGTAAGAATTCAGACCCGGAGCGGTCTGCATTTTCTAGAAACTGGGCTCTTTCCACCAGTTTAAGGCTACCTGTCTTGCTTGTTTCTTGGTAAGGATGGGTGGATGGATGGGTGGATGGAAGGACGAACCAAATAGTTTCTGAGCATGCTCTCTGGGGCTGGCTCTGTAAGGATACAGAGGGGGATGAGACCTAGTGTGTATCTCAGGGAGCCCAGTGTGGCCACGAGTGCTTCTGAAACTTCTGTACCAATGTACCCCCAAGTGGCCAGATACCCCCACACTGCCTCGGGGAGCTGGAAAAGCCCATGTGGTGAGCCACAGTGAGAAATTTCTCTGAAGTCTTCACTTTGAGCTTACAATTCATGTGAATTTAGCAAATGCTATTCCGTAGATCTATCCATAGATCTTTTAGGGAAAACGGACCATTCTAAGCAGATGCTTTTAAAAGCATCTTCCAGGAAGAAGTTCTGCTTACCTCTGACCCTGGGGGCACCCATAGCCACCTTTGAGAAGCAAGAGACAGTGGTAACTCTTTGTGTGGCAAAGGTTTTGTTATTCTGCAAGACTAAGAGTTTGGTAAAGAGGCGACGTGCGTGTGTATACACACGAATGTGACACGTATGCATGTGTGCCCATACCAGCTCCAGAGGTGGCCAGCTCTGTATCTTTCAGAATCATGTTTCTTTGGCATCCACATGATCCACACTTCTACGCTGCCAACTCGTTGTGAACTAGCCACGTTCTGCAGCCCAGAAAGCAGAACTGGAAAGGGCCAGTGGCGTTCTGGAATGATTTTTTCTAAGAGACCTTTGGCATTGGCCCGTTTGGTAACTGTGGCTGAGAAACAAGATGGCATCCACCTCCCAGCGACAAAGAGCTGAGAGGAGAGAAGGCCAGGCAAACTCACAAAACCTCATGTGGGGTGACAGAGTAGTTACCCTCAGAGATAGTTGGGGACCAGCAGAGTACTGCCCTGCTTTTGTTGGCTTTCTTCAGACAAGCAGCATGTACTTTGTAAAAGCCTGATGCTGTTCTGACAGTTGTGTGACCTGTAATTAATTTATGTCTGTTTTGTTCTTGATTTTAAAGGAAAGTTCTGAGCGCCAACCTATTTCGATGATCCTCAAGGAGACAAGAAAAGCGACTTGGCCCTCCTCTTGGGCCATAGGTTAAAGGGAGCAGGACATCTCTGGGGACCAGATGTGGTGATAACAGCAGTGAGATCAAAGGATGACAGTTACAAGTGGTGCATGGGGGGAGAGGGTTGGAGATTCTGAGAGGACTGCCCGTCCCTCCTTAAGAGTCTCCTTTTGGCCTTTTTCTCTTTCCAAACCGTAGAGGGCTTTGTGTTTTGTTTTTAATAATGAGGCCATTCCCTTCCCCTGTGGAATGTACTAACAGAAATCTTCTGCTTCAGGGGCATGTGGACACAGAGCTGGAAGCCTCTGTTCTCAGGAGCTCTACTTCCTATGTTTTCATTTTTCTTCTCAAAATGCAAACCAAACCAGCTCTTCCTGTTTCTGGGTTTGGGATGTGGAAGGTCACACAGCAGGGCCTCTCTAGCAAACAGGTCAGAAGGGGCCTTTGAAAGCTGCCCCTTGGCTGCCCTGCCTGGGAGGAGGGCTGTCAGAATGGAACGTAGTCCTATGGAAAGAGTAAGAAGACAAGGAGAAAGAATATAGGGAGGGAGCAGCTCTGCTTCTGATACCAGTTTGCTCTCCTTTGCCTTTGTCCTTTCCCCCCAGTTGACCAAAGCCTGGGTGCATGGACCTTCCACCAGCTGAGCTGCTGAGCTGCAACCATTGGTGACCACTGGTTGGGAGTAAGTTTAGGGAAGAGTCATCAGGACAGTGAGAAATCCTTTTAGGAGCTGGAGCTATTCACTCTAGGAAAAGACAATTTTGGGGAGGACATTATATATGAGTGAGGACTTGGGTTCTAATCTCAGTTTCACCAGCAACAAGGTATCTGCTGTTGTACAGATAGATCACCTACCTTCTCTGGGCTGCAGGTTTCCCAATGCAGTGACAGCATTGGACTGTATGAGGTACTAGGTCCCTTCCATCTCAGACTTAGGAAAACTCTAAATGCAACAGATTAGTCATAGGGAAGAAGGAACGTGTGACTTCTGTGAGATACCAAGGGGTGAAAATAGAACTTTTGGGTGGAAGATGTGAAGCAAATTCTGGCTCAATATAAAGAAGTACTTTCAACTGAGTATAGAATGAAATGAGATGCTTGATCATATCTGGAGAGTTTGATACGAGCTCAAGTGGGTACATAGCAGTAATGGCTTAGAAGGGAGCCTGTTAGCCATCTGAGCACTGGACTAGAGCAGTGGTTTCTAACATCTACTCTTATCTGGCTGACTACAGTGTCCCAATGAAATCTTCATGGACTATTCAAAAGGTAAAATAGATTTGGTTAAGTGAAGCAGCCCTCAACTCTGTTGTGGCCTCATTTCCTCCAAGAAATTGGGCTGGTGGGGAACTCTGGAGTTTCTCAGTACCAGGTTTGAAAACCAGTGGTTAATATCATCCTTAGGTGCCCTCCAGCCTCCCAGTTTCAATGGCTTGGTGGAAATGCATTTTACATGGAACTGCATCATTGGCTGCAAGTGCCAAACCCTTAAGGCCCTGTTTCAAAACAATGTGTTATCTGGAAAGAGTGGGGGCTCTGTGTCCATCTGCAACAGCTAGTTCAGAGCTGAAATGATAGGGAAGAAAGTCTACTGAAAGGAAGAAGCCACCAATCTGATTACCAGAAGCTCTTCTGATATTCCATCAAAAAAACAAACCAACCCAAAAACAGTCCTTAGCAGGTTCATTGTTTATGTGAGGCCCCGTGCTTGCTGTCTATGGAAGATACAGGGCAGGGGGGAAATTAGGCAAATTCAGAAGAGTGTGATGTCTTATAATAAACACATAAACAAGATGGGAAGGGGGGTGAGAGGATAGCTTGACAGGCCAAGTAGAGAGGCTGGCAAAGTCACACCCAGGGGAGAGCCCAACATGAGAGTTCATTATACGTGTAGAAAATAGTGAGCTGTCCCACGAGGCTCAGAAATGTGGAAATGTGGTGATAAATGAAGCAAGAAATGTAGGTTGTCTAAATTGTGAAGGACCTTGAAGGCCATTGCAAAGAAGTTGGACTTTGACCGAAGGTAAAGAACAATCAAAGGTTTTGGAATATGGTTGAGTGCTTTTTCTTTTAAAGAGAGAACTCTGGCAGCACTATGGGGTGTGACCTAGAAGGGAAAGTGTGATGGCAGGGCGACCAATTGAGAAGCAATAACAAACATGTATGCCGGAGCTGCTAAGGGCCAAGACGGAGGGCGATGGCAGTGTTGGTGGGAAAGAAGGGCAGATTTAGGAAACATTGCTGAGAAGTCTCATGGGTATGATTTGGTGAAAGGGTGGCAGCAAACAAGAGAGATGAAGGAGCTCAGGTGATTCCCATGATTCTTGTTTGAGTGACTGGGTGGATGATGATGCATTAACCAAGAAATAGCGCCCTAGAGAAAGAGGTTCCCAGGAGAACGAGGAATAACATGTGTAGTGCTGCATTTGAAGTATCACTGGGAGCTTCTGGTGAAAGTGTCTAATAGCACTTCCCAGGTCTGTTCCAGACTTGTCTCTCCATCTGCAATTGCTCTTCCTTCCCGAGCCCCTGGGTAGCTGGCCCACGCCAGCCAGCTCTTTGCTCTGATATTCTGGATTGGCCCATGCTGTGCAAATGGCCAACCAGGCTGGGCCTCAGAACACTTGCCTGATGTGCATCTGTAGGCCTGGGCCCAACTGTCTGTTTTGCACTCTTGCATCAGGAACCTGGGCTTTCCAACCCTTTATGACTCCAAGGAGAACCTGCTATACACCTCCACTGGTCTAGAAATCTTTTCCCCATCCCAAAGAACCTCTTGAAATTGCCATTTGTACTGATTATATCCCCACCTCTCCCTCCTTTCACTCTGACTCTGGCAAGGGGTAGGGGAAGTAGACAATGTCACCGAGTCAGAGTATAGAGGACCTTGGTACCTTGTAGTTCAACCTTCTAACTTTTCAGACAAGGAAACTGAGGCCCAGAGAGAGGAGACAACTAATGCAAGGTCATGAAAAGAGTTAATGCCAGGCCTGGAATTAGATCTTAGAATTCTCAACTCACAGTCCCGTGTGTTTTTGCCTTTGCAGAATTCACTGTAGATCATGGTTGAAATAGTTTCTGTCTCAAATGATAATCAATTCCAGATACCATCTAACTAAGTAGATCTCTCTGTTATTCCAAGTGACCCAGTAAAATATCTGTCAAATGCTAGATAAGCTATGCCCTGCAAATATTCTGCATACAACAGCAAATGCCAAATGACAGATGTGTGAAGAATTAATTACAAGAATTATTTCATCATTTTCAAAACAAAGTTATTCTGATGATTTTCAAAGGCTCAGTATTTCAGTCTACTGCCCTCCTAAGCATTCAAAGTGATGCCCAATGGCAACTTAAATAAATGCATTCAGTAATGTAGAATTGTACACCTGGAAACAACGTAAATGCTATCAATCAATGTCACCCCAATAAATTTAACAATAAAAAAAGAGACCAAAAAAAACAACAACAGAGAAATAAATAAATGCATTCAAATAAATGTATTTGGTTCTACTTTCTCCCTTTTAAACAGGTCTCCTGTCCTCTCAGAGTTGGAGGGAGGGGTCTGGGGCAGCTGACAGATGAGTCTGGTGCTAAGGCCAAGCCTGCAGCCAGGCTGGAGCCAGTTGGGTTGGGGAGCCGGGGCTCTTGTTACAAGCCAACTATTACCCCCCAGGTTGCCACAGCCACTTCAGCAGGAGCCTGGAGAGAATCCCTGAAAGGCTCCCAGCAACAAAAGAAGCTTTGTGCATTAGAAGCAAGGGGGCTTGGGGAAGTTTGGTGCCAGGGAGGTAGGAGGAAGGTCAGCAGCCTCCTCACCTCTGTGGTCTGCAGAGAAGGAGAGCTAATGGGCTCAGCAGAAGTGTGGGGTATGAAAGTCAGGAAGTCATTGAATTTCAGAGCAGCAAGATAGATACCTTAGAGGTCATTTAGATCAAGCCATTCATTTTATAGTTAGGGGCACTAAGGCCCAAAGAGGGGAAGGGACAGGCCCAAGATCATACAACTGGCAAAAGGCAGAGCCAGAATTGAAACCTAGAGCTTCTGGGTCCCCAATCAAGTGTTCTCACTTCAGAAGCTGTGAAACAGGTCAGAGGGGTGGATTATTTGCAGGCTCTAGGACCTATTTCCAATTCAGGAGTAATTCGTACTTAAGCAACATGGTGTGAGGACTTGGAAAAAGTATGAAGGAATGCAGGGAGCCTGAGAGCAACTAGTGAGTATTAGAGTGAGCACCGAATGCCTGGACCTCCTCCTGACCTGCTGGTTTGTGGTTCCCAATGCTTAGTATTGTTATATGCACGAGGTGATTCAGAGCAACACACTGACGTTTTGAATTGTGAGAGACATGTATTGAATTCAGTATGCATTAGGAAAGATGTAACTAGTAACTCAAACACTGATTTCGTAGATATCACAGCTTTGAGGGAAGTTATAGTTTAATATCGAGTTGGTAAAGAAAAAGAATAAGCCTATCATGGCATAGAATGAAGTGATGGCAAAAATTGTGAAGCTGGTTTACAAATAAATGTGGAAAATATTGTGCTAGTAGATCCTTGGATCATGATAGTCACATGTCTATCATTTGGGCCATCCCCCTGGGCCTGGGCAGCCCTACATACATTGATGCTGCTCAGACATTCCTCATGTTCTCCTATAAAAACAGTGCCAGGGGGAGCCGGGATGGCTCAGTGGGTTGAGCGCTCACTTTGCATTGCCGGGGACCGAGGATCGAATCCCGGACCCGGCCCGTGCGGACCCATATGCTGAACTGGGAGCTCCCCCAGTTCAGTTCTCTCTCTGTCTCTGTCTCTGTCTCTGTCTCTCTGTCTCTCTCTCTGTCAAAAAACAATTAAAAATAAATAAATAAGTAAATAAATAAATAAGTATTAAAACAAAACAAAACAAAAAACAGTGCCAAAGGTTTGCTCCATTAATGAGACTACTTAGGACAAAAGTAGCAGTGTGTCAGAGAAACCTTTGATTGGCTGATCTTCATAGGAAAAAGATTACATGTGTAAATCACATGCAATTGTCAGCTTTGAGTCAGTGTCACAGCTTTTGCTGCTCTAAAAAGTCCCTGGTTGGTCCTCTCCTCCACTACTTCTATTCTACTGTCGTGGAACTTGTAAGAATGATATATAAAGGGATGCCAGGATAGCTCAGCAGTTGAGCACTTGTCTTATGATCTCGAGGTCTGGGGTTTAGTTCCCAGCCCCGACTCATGCAAACCCATATGCTGAACTACAGAGCAACTGGTAACCACCGGGATGGCTTGGTGGTGGTGGTGAAGGTTTTTGGCTCCCATGCAGGAGGCCACCCATTCAGTTCCCACCCTGCCTGGCCCCACATCCCCCTGTGTGGAATGAAACCATGTCACAACTAATGACGTACAATTATGGAGACTGCTCTGGGCCCTCCCTCCTCTCTTCCTCTCTCTCTCTCTCTCTCTCTCTCTCTCTCTCTCTCTCTCTCTCTCTCTCTCTCTCTCTTTCTCTCCAAACAATAAAATAAATATTTAAAGATAAAGGAATGGCATTTAAGAACTCAACAGGCTCAGGGTGCATGTGGAACACTGAGGGTCAGAAAGAAGAAGGCTCCTAAGATCATTCCACCATGAGTGGTGCAATCCAAATGGGATCCCAGGCCTCTTGACTTTCCAACTAATGCTTATTCCATACTGTCCCACAGTTCCTTCTCCATGGTCCTTTCTGCACACTCCCCTCAACCCTAAGTCAGGCAGCTACAGCCTCCCCTCCACTGAAGTCCTGACTGGCCCAACTCACTTTCTATAGACCTTCTGAACTCATCAAGGACCCAACAGCTGGTAACATTGGTCACCTTTACAAGAATTGCTGGGTAGGTGAGAGACAACGGTGAGATGACTTTATGTTTGTATCTTTTGAATTTTTGAAACATGCCAAAATGTTGCCTATTCAAAAGATAAATAACAAAATAAATCCAGAGTTCTGTTCCTTCCCTGAGCTAATCTCAGAACTAATCACATTTGTTCAGTGCTTTGAAGTTTTTAATATATCGTGTCTTATGATCTGTAAAAGAGCCCCATGCAATAAATCGCCCCATTTGATAGATGTTGACACTGATCCGGAGAGTATGTTCCTTGCCTGGACTCACACCGTGAAATCATTAATAAAATTTGGGCTAAAATCCAGGCCCCCAGATTTCCTGTGCCTTTACTGCTTCCATTGCCACATCCACAAAGTTCATGATTTGTGCCAGACCGTCTTTGGATTGGCCTGAAACAATGTCTTCATAGCTGCCCTTAAATAGACATTTTCAAACTTTAACCTCAAGAATTAGCACGAGAACCTGTCCCAGCTCAGTCCTGTAGGTGGCAACCTCTTCTGCCTGACCCCATCTCCTAAAGACATTGTCTACTGGAAGCCACAGACCACTCAGCCACCTGGTGCCCACCCTCCCAGGATTCAGCACTGGCGGCAGAGCCTGGCACAGATATTCTAATGAGGCAATTTGGCAGCTGCAAATGTATTCATCTGGGGGGGGGGTCACTATTTCAGGGTCCAAGGGGTTTCTTTTTAGCCTTTGCAGCTGGTGTCTCTGAAATGGAGAAGTTTGTTCTTCCCCCAGGATGGGCAGCCCACGGATCTTGTGCCCCAGAAGTCTCTGTTGCAAAGCAGGAACTGTGCTCAGCAAGAAGCTTAGGAATGGTGATGGGGGCAGGAGGTGGGGGTGGAGAAGCAGATGTATGCTCTGTGCTGATCAAAGCAGTATTCCTGCTTCAAAATAGGTCCCCTCTCATCTGCTGTCATGGCAATGCAAACAAACGCCTTGCCCTGCTGGGGCTT
Source organism: Craseonycteris thonglongyai (assembly GCA_004027555.1). NCBI lineage: Eukaryota > Metazoa > Chordata > Mammalia > Chiroptera > Craseonycteridae > Craseonycteris > Craseonycteris thonglongyai. The sequence continues at coordinate 14,814 of PVKE010025777.1, read as the reverse complement.
CTTCTTTTTTAGCAGCCACCACCCAAGAACTCGGGGTCCTAAGGTAGAAAAGTCCTTGGGAGATCACCAGACACCCTCTCTGCCTCCTGGGGCGACTGTGCCCAAACCAGCTCCAACTCCTTTGGGAGGTCCTCAGCACCACACACAGGACCTTAACATGTCAATTGGTGCCTTTCTGTTTCCACATGACCCCAAACCCTAACTGCCACCTAGGAGCCATGCTCATTCAAGTCATGAGCTCATCCTGATGAAAAAAACGGAGCCATTGGGAATGGCTGGGGTCAGATGGAGCCAGGAAGATGCCCCAATGAGCTCAGCAAAGCCCAGGCAATGCCAGAGGTTCAGGTTCTGGCAGTAGATGCATTCCCGGCCAGTAGTCTTTTCTCTTTTTGCTCAGAGCAGTCATCCTTCCTCTAGATGACTGGGTCCTCCTCAACAGAAGGGACTCACTCCTAGAATGCCACCCGCTTGTCCACGCCCAAGTACGACACCGGAGGCAGAAGGCAGACAGGTAGTCAGGCTCAAAGAAACTTGTGAGAGAGAAAAAGAGGGGTATGCTTTCCCATCAAAGCTACGTACATTCCCCAGTCCTAACTAAGCTTCCACATAAAGCAAATGATGGGCACGCCTTACCGGCACTGACTCTCAAGTGCCAAGTCTCTTTTCTTCACCCTCCACTTACCTGTCCCTTTTCCCAGCATACCTCCCACCCCAAATGTACTTCCCAGTGGAAGAAAAGGCCTCTGAGAATAACAGAAGCATACGGGTGGCTTTTACTTGCTGAGATAGCTCTTCACAGAAATCGTCTCCGGGCTCCCTAAGCACAGAAAACGCTCCATCGCAGAAATTAAGAAGCTGCGCGTGCTCACTCACGCCCTAAAGGCAAAGCCGGAGGAGTCTGGGGAATGCCCACTAGAGGGAGCCAGCGAGACAGTCTTCAGCATTTGCATGTAGGCCATCCGCTGTGCCGCCCGGGAACCTGATAGAAGCACCGAGAAGCTGGTCCCAGTGCATACTACTGATGAGCCCTCCTTCACACACTTACCGTCATTGTTCCTTCCCCGCCGCAACGGCAAGCACTGCAAAGGAAGCAGAGGAGAAATCAGGCATTGCAGAACCCCATGCAAAGTCAGGACTGGAATGGATCTTTGAATTCAGCAAGTTCAATGGACCCATTTTACAGAAAGCCACACTGAGGGCCTCAGAAAAGGAAAATAAAGTACAAGGGGAGAGCAAGTGGAATCTAGAAGGCCAGACTCCTGGCTGCCTGCTCCATAATACTTTCTCTCACTTCACTGGCTGACTCCTCTGGTTCACTTCCCTCTCACCAAATGGTGAGAGCCCTCAAGTCAGGGTACTGGAGGCAATCTGCGCAGCTCACAGTACTTTTCCAAGGCCTGTCAATAAGGGTCATCAAGGAATTGGTCAGCATTGACTGGGCACCTACCATCCTTGCTATAGTATCAAGCAGGTGAGAAGCAAGGTGTGTCGGTGGAAAGAGTAGTAGTTAGAATTGGAAAACTCAAGTCCAGGGTCACCTTCCTCTCTATCTACTGATTATGTGGCATAAGCTAAGGTGACCAGATGTCCCGCTTTTGGCGGGACAGTCCCGATTTTTAACAATTTGTCCCGCGTCCCGCGGCATTTTAAAAAAGTCCCGATTTTTGGAAAGAATGCACAACAAGCTAGGGAACCGTGGGAGATAGACCCAATTTTTAATCAAGAACCCCCTCCCCCCCGATCAATGGTGTCCCCCTTTACCAGTGTTAAAATCTGGTCACCTTAATAAGCCTCGGTTTATGCATCCATAAAACTAAGATAGTAATAATCCCAACCTCACAGGCTTTGTGAGAAATTAATGTACCTGAAAGTACTTTTTAAAATGATAAAGCACAGTAAAAATTCATTCATTCAACAAATATTTGTAGGGCACCTATGGCCTTCAAAGTTTTATGCTAGACGCTAAGGACGCAGCAATGACAAGTAAGGTCTCTGTCCTCATGGAGTAAGGGCAAGCAATAAACAGATAAACAGATACATAAATTAGGAAATTTCAGATATTGCTTAAAACCAAAGGAGAAACTTCTTTCCCACTTGTTTAGATCTTTCTTTCTTTCTTTCATTACATCTTTTTATTTCCAACATATAGATTCTATAGATGCTTTGTGATATTTCTAAGTATTTTAGTTATTTTATTGTTAAATTTATCGGGGTGGCATTGGTTAGCAAAAATTATATCTGTTGATATTGACCTTGTAACTTAGGACCTCACTAAATTAGTTAGTTCTAAAAATTGCTTTAGAGAGTCTTTGGGATTTTCTACATAGAAGACCATGTTATCTGTGAATAGGACTGTTTTATATCTTCCCAATACCCCATTTCCCCCATCAAAATGCTTTTATTTCTCTTCTTGTTTACTGCCATGGCTAAAGCAAGGAATATATTTTAGAAAACAATGCATTTGTACTTTCATTTCAAGGACAAAATAGAGTGGATATACTTTTACCTATTCTGCCCACTAAGTACACCTAAAATCTATGAACATTGTACATATAAAACAAACATAAGAAGACTCTGAAAAGTAGAAAGAAGATAAGGACCTTGGAACCTGAAGAATGACCTGCAAGTAGATTTCTTGGGCTTTTTTTCTAATATCCCCCAGACTACGTGCTGGAAAAACGGGAAACAAACAAAACGCAGACAAACAAAGCTTACGGGAGAGCCTGCTGTCTCTAGCCAAACGGCTGGTAAAAGGAAAAGCCTACCAAGAGAACAAACTTTTAGACAATAATTGACCTGCTATTGTCAAATACCATGGACTCCAATCTCATCCCTATCGGGAAAAGCCAAGTAGGGAGTACAGACTGTTACCCTTGTCCTGCTGCCTTACCACATCCCTCCCCTTCCTTCAAAGTGGTCAGAAAAGGCTCAGTGGGGGAAGCCGGGATGGCTCAGTGGGTTAAGCGCTCACTTTGCAGCGCCAGGGACCGAGGATCAAGTACTGGCCCTGGCCCGTGTGGACCCACCCATATGCTGATCTGGGGTATGGCTCCCATGCAGGAGGCCCCTAGTTCGGTTCTCACGCCTGGTTCAGCCCCTGGCTTGAGGGGGTGTGCCTCTCATGGGGGAGGCCCTCAGCCCAGTTTCTGCCCTTCGCAACCCCTGCCCACCAGTGTGGAATGAAACCATGTTAAAACTGATGACTTACAACCATGGAGACTATTCTGGGTCTTGTGCCTTCTCTCTGTCTTTCTCTTCCTCTGTGTCTCTGTCTCTGTCAAAAACAATAAAATAAATCTTTAAAAACAATCCATCATAAAAGACTCAGCAGAGAAACAAGGCCTTTATCCTAGTCCAGAGGTAAAAACCCCATCACTGATATACACACACCATGGTGTCAGTAGAGATTATGTCAGAAGCAGCAATAAGGTGTCCTTCCCAGCGAGGTGGTATAAGCAGAGGCCTCGTGTGAAGCCTGAACTTTCACCTCTACACATTTCCCCCCAGGAGACTCAAAGGAAGCTGAGTTTGCAGTAGGACATCCATCTAATCTGGGATAAAGGATGTCACACCACCTTCGTCATTCATGCTAGATTGTCAGAACGTGTCTGGAGACATTCTGAGATTGTCTGTCTTATTCTTTCATTTGTAACTTATTCTTTTGTTTCATTTGTTCTTGACTCCTTGTGTTGTTTCTGTGCATTAGATGAGACAACTACCTCTCCCAGTCTTGAAGGAGTGGACTCGTGAAGGAGATGAAACTTGTTGCTCAACCCTGCCCAGCTCTTGGTTGTCCCTCAGCGCTTTGTGATTGTCCAAGCAGCCTGTTGTAGTTTCAATAACTCTCAGTAGTTGAGAGTGTGCCAAGAACAGTCAGTATCCCAAAGGGAAGGATCATAGTCAGCACCTCGAAGCAGGCTGATCGCAAGACAGATTTTCAGGCAGCAGCTTTTAAAGTGTGCAGATACCTACAGTGTTGTGGGACCACCCACATAAGCCCCACTGGGCACCAGAACCAAGTGATCTGGACGTGTCCCCTGGGTACCTAAGGCAGTTGAAACAGTCAGGGCTCCAGATAAGTGCAGAAGCTCTTTTCTGGGAGACCGCGGTGAGCTGTGGTGGGTCAGAAGGAGAGTACAAAGATGATGTCCCCAAAAGGAGAAACTAAAAAACAGGATGAGGTAGAGAGTGACAGGGTAAGGGGAATAAGGGCGTTGCTTTAGAAGAAGTGGTCAGAGAGGGTCTCTCAGAGGAGCTGAACATTGAGCAGAGGCCTGAATGACAAGGAGCCAGCGATGTGACCATCTGGGTGCAGAACATTCTAGGCAGAGGTTGAAGAGAAAGGCAGGAGTCAAATTATGCACGGCTTTAAAAGTTAGGATGAGGATTTGGGCTTTGATTCAAGTGACAGTAGGTAGCCATTGGAGGGTATAGTGCAGGAGCATGACAAGATCTGATTTCTACCTTAGCAAGCTCATTCTGGCTTCTGGGTGGGGGGGTGGGGGGGTGAGATGGGAGGGGTTGTAGAAGCTGGGGGATATCTTAGGAGGCTTTTGCAATAGGTCAGGTAAACAATGTTGGTGGCTTGGGCTAAAACAGTAGTGATGGAAATGTTAATACAACAGTTAAGAAAAACAAAGGGGTTCTTCTTCGAGATAGAAGGGTCTTCTTGCCTATTCTCCTGCCTTTATGCAACCAGCCCCTAAATCAACCAAAAAGTTATCAGAAAAAGGAGTTTGCCATATAGTATTTGTCATCTTGTTTATCCCCTGAACAATGATTGCCTTGCCAAGTGCAGACAACAATGATTTTTAATCCTACGAGATTAGGTTCAGCCCTAGATCACCCTAAAATGACTAAAGGTCAGACCCACCCTTGTCGACCACAAGGCAACCTGGTGAATCTTCAACCTGCATTGGCCACAGGAAAGGGGAGGGGTAGGATGTGACCCCTGGGTGTTCATTGACAAGGCCCTTGAGGAACTTAGTGGGAGGGAGATGGAAAATTCTGGAATGAGATAGATGTGAAAAGAGGGGAAAAGAGCAATTAAGAGGCAGCTATGAAATGCCCTTGCAGTTACAAAGTGGACCTATTTTGAAATAAGCAAGTCAATATACTGTTCAGTGGGAGACAAAAGGGGACTAAATAGAAAGGATGAGGGAGTGGAAGAGAATAAGGAAGCAGGTCCCTATATGGTCCTAAGTGTGACAATTCTGGGAAATTAGGAGATGAACTGGTGGGTGGGACAGATTGTTACTCTGCAATCCTATTGTATCCATACTAAATTTCCTCCTCCCCCCCACCCCCCTGTAGCCTCCAACCCATCATAGGTATAACAGAATTAAAAATAGTTCAGGAGTTAATTAGGTTTTAAATCTTTTTTTTTTAAATATACTTTTATTTATTTATTTTTGACAGAGAGAGACAGAGACAGAGACAGAGACAGAGATAGAGAGAGAACTGAACTGGGGGCACTCCCCTGTTCAGCACATGGGTCTGCATGGGCCGGGGACAGGATTCGATCCTCGGTCCCTGGCGCTGCAAAGTGAGCGCTTAACCCACTGAGCCATCCCGGCTTCCCCAGCTAATTAGGCTTTAAATTTACATAGGAATGTACAGGTTACAGACAAGTGACCTTGTTCAGCTGTCACAGTCTGCATGGTAGGTTTTACTATTTTCATGTGACACATGAGGGCAGAGGCCCAGAGAAGTGAAATGACTGACCCAAGTTCACACAATTAGTAAATGTCAGAACTGAGTTTACACTTCAGGCCTATGAGGCTCCCACTTCTATGGTGTCCCTGTGATGCAGGGTAACTTGGACTGGGCCAGGACTGAGTCCCACTCTGCTTTGGATCCTGATCCCGGCACTCTTTTGGTAGCTGACAGGGTTACAGGGGAAAATGAGGTCTGAGCGCTTGCATCAGAAAGTTCTGCTACCAAGTGAGGGCTCTTTTGTCCTGGTTGTAGAATATATTTTTGTCACTTGGAGGTTCTGAAACCAGGAGCCAGGAGTCCGGCAGTTACAGAGACAGCCATTCTAGAAGACTGGGATTCGTTGTCACAGTTTTCCCATCCAGTGGGTCATTTATTTACACACTTGGAGCCTCTTCAGGGCCAGACCCTGTGCTGGGTAAGGATTCAACTCAGTCAGGCACGTTCCCTGCCATTGAGGACTTCACAACCAATTGTGGGGGGAGAGGCCACATGCAGAACTCATCATGATCGCACATAATTGCTACTGGGAAGTAGAAAGCCTTGTGGAACTGAGCAGCCGGAGTAAGTAGTTACTGGGTGTGCAGATCTTAAAGGACAAATAGTTGCTCATGAGACAGGCAAGGAGGCAAGGAGCATGGCAGGGAGAAGAAAGAGCAGAGAAGAGGGCAAGGAGGTGTAAAAGTGTGTGCTTTGAGGAACTGCATAGTCTGCCTAGAGAGCAGAAAGCAGGACCGAGAGGAAGAAAGGAGTCTGGAGCAGGGGGTAGGGGCCAGATCAGGAAGGACCTTGTTGGTCACAGGAAGGAGCTTGGACCTTACCCAGAGCTCAGTGGGGAGCCATTGAAGAAGCCTCAACAGAGGGATGCTGTAGGTTTGTATTTCAGACCCTTACTCTATCTGTTGAGTAAAGAAAAGATTGGGAAGGGGGGTGGGGGAGCTCAGGCGAAATTAGAGACAAGGAGGGCAGAGCACGCCGGGCCCGTGGACTTTGGGACAGAGAGGAGGGGACTGATATATCATCTATTGACACAGGAGAGCCAGAGTTAATGATGAGAGGTAGGACGAGTCAAGGATTAATTCAAGGTTTTTGTCCTGGGCAGCTGGGCGGAGGAGGGGGCTGTTAACTGGCGTCAGGAACAGAGCAAAAGGTGGGTTGGAGGCTGGGGGCAGGGGAGCCTTCCTTCTATGATGACTCTCCTTAGGACCTGCTGGATTTGAGGGGTCTGTGGCTAGCCCGCCTAGAGCCGCCCTGTAGGAGCTATGGTAGAGCTGCACATGCAGACTTGTGCAGAAGCAGATGTAGTCCCTGCCCTGCAGGAGCTCGGGGTCTAGTGGCAGGTAGAGTGGCCAGACACAAAAAGACAGATCAGAAATTTCTGAGCAAAAGGGAATCATCTTGAAAGCGTGAAAAAGAGAGAGAGAGAGAGAAGCAGAGCCAAAGAGGGGTGGGGACCGCAAGCCGCTCGCTGCACGAGAAGTTGGAAAGTCTGAGAGGGGTGACTGCAAATGGTACTGATCAGTTTTGTCCAGACCCAAGGACTCCTCCTCAGCTATGGTGGTTGGGACACAGCTCGCTCTCCCCGGCATCCTCTCTGCTTGGCCCGCCGTCTCCATGACCAGCCCTGGCGCTGCAAGGTGCGGACAGGCCTCGAGAGGTTTTCCTCCTGCCCCTGCCCGCTTTCTCTGCACCCCCTGCTTCCCTGTAGCTCCTGGCCAGTGCTAGGCCACAGGCCCAAGCCTGGGGCCAGTCATGAGAGCGCGTTCTTCACATTCCGGCCGCACACAGCCTTATTCACTGCCTGACCACCCCCCCGCCCCCCTTCCTCCGGAGTGGACTCTCACCGCCCCCAGGCCGAGCCTGTGTTTGGAAACAGTCTCTCGGACCCCTCAGAAGCTGGCTCTTCTGTCTCTTGTGGTCTCTCCGCTGGTGTGGGTACAGTGGCTTTGGCCACTTGGTGTGTGTGTGAGTCTATATGTGTGTTCTATGCACTCAGCCAACCCTTGTAGACTAGGCACAGGAGAGGGGTCACGCTGGGCTGGACACACGGGTAAGTAAGACACGAGCTGGGTACTTAGAGGAGCACACAGCCCCACGTGGAAACATCTGGGTACATAGAGGGCCGTGTGCCTGCTGGGATTGGATTGAGCCTGCCTCCGGGTCCTAAACTGGAGCGCTGATGTCCTGGTGCCGCTGTTCAACCCCATCCCAGTGGCCTGGGAACATGTGTTCGTGTCCAGGGTGTGATGTCTAACGAGAGTAGGACGCTGCAGCCCTCAGGGACACCAATCTGCTCTCTGGTCAGGGCAGAGGACCCCTGCTTTAGAGTAGAACTCACCAACACAGTCATTTGGGCCTGACTGTGTGCCTTGGACCAAGTCTTTGCTGCCTTTCAGTTTTGTTGTGTATAATAACAGGTTGGGTCCTGACAACTTTTATCCTTCCATCTCAAGGACAAAGGTGAGGGACAGCTCCAGTCAGGAAGAGTAATGGAAGAAATGACTTCTAGAAGGTCTGTGTGGACTGCAGAGTCCGGGACCACCTTTACAGGAATCCCCAGAAGTTCTGTCTCCCATGTGTCTCCTCTCTGAGGGTCTGAGCTGTCCCTCCTGGCTTGGAGTGTGGGGCCTCTCCGAAGGCCCTACTCCCTCCCTACCCACCAGGACTACCTGGTCTAATGCCTTCTCACCCACCCCCAAGAGACTACGTGACCAGGAGCCTTAGGAATGTTGATCTGCCTGTCACTTTATAACTCACCCCAGGACAAAAATTCCTGCTCTGTTGAACTCTTTGCACCTTAATTCCCTCCTGCCAGTCCTGCCAGAGCCTCCCTCCCACCCCACCCCATCCTCACTCTTCACCCGGCCCACAGGGCGGCTCCAGGCCCAGCTCCCTGCCTTTGGGTCCCTTTCCCTGCAGCGTGCTCAAGCCTTGGACCCTACTGTCATGTCCCTCCACAGCAGGGCCTCTGAGGAGAGCCAGTGAGCAGCTGCAACCCCCAGGGGTTCTCTGGATAATCTCAGGAATGTCATATCCCAAGGACTTGACTTTCCCACTGGCCAACAGGGACCCTCCTTCCTGCGTAGAGCTTGGGAGTCCTCCCAGGAGAGGGGCCTTAGACCGATGAGTGTAGGAAGGGACTAGATGGGAGGGACACAGTGGTCCCAGGGCAGAACAGAGCCTCTTTGCCAGACTTGGAAGTAGTTTGACCAGGTGTGAAGACAGGCGCATAGGAGTGACAACCCGGGCTCATGACATCAATGTTTTCTTATTGTCTTTTTACTTCCACAGGATGGCTCCAATTCTAAGCATTCCCTGGTAGCTAAAATGTCTCTATGTTATAGGCAAGGAAACTGAGGGGCCAAACCATGAGCTCAGGGTTACCTCAAATTTAACCCAGATTTACTGTGCACCTACTATGTGGCAGGTCCTTTCACATGTCCTCACTGCAGTCACCGATGAAGCAGGGAATAGTGTCCCTGTGTTGATGAGGAAACTGAGGCTCAGGGAGTGAAAGAAGAGGCAGAAGCTGGGCTATCAGACCAGTCTCCTGTTTCCAGCAGCGACTGCACTGTATCGTTATATCACATTCTTCTCTCAAGCTCCCAGGGTGACCCAGGCTGGGGGAGACGGAAAGTCAGGGAAAATCAGCCCACGCCCACTTTCAGGGCCTCAAGCCCCATTCCCTAAGTGCCGGAGTTCCTGTCCTCTGCCCCTTGGCCGCCCAGCCTTGGAACTACCGGTCGAACCAGACTCCAAGATCCCTGGAGACAACAGCAGCAGCTCAGAGGTGAGCCAGACCCGGTGGGATCAAGGAGTTCCGCTCCCCACCCCACTGTGAAACCTCTGACCCCACATCCCACCCCAGGCCGCTGCTCCCTGTGATTGTTGCTAGTGACTTAGAAATGCAGGCTGAGGCCCCGGCTCCCAGAACTTCCCAAGACACCAGCTGTTCTCAGGCTCTGGGGGCTGCTGGGAGGATGGGCCTCCCGTGCAGGCTAGTTTCCTTGAGCTTTAGGCTCCCCTCCCCTCCCCAGGGACCTTGAGTGGAAATCACTGACATTTTCAGAGCAGTTTTTCTTTTTTTTTTACTTGGCCTGGAAGTTCAAAGAAGTATATATGAAATAAAATGAGAGAGAAACCAATCTAGCCCCCTCATTTTATAGGTGGAGAAACTGAGGCACAGATGATATAAATACAGTGAAGAGAACATGGATTTTAGGCCTAGAAGACCAGAGTTTAAAATCCTAAGTGTACCACTTAAGAGCTGTGTGACCTTGGATAAGTTTCTGGACCTTTCTGTGTTTCAATGAAATGAAAATGATGAGAATAATAGCAGTTTGTCTTGCAGAGTTATTATATGTGAAAGGCTTGGAACTGTCTACCACAGAGTGCGCTCTATGAAAGTTAGCTAACATTAGTTCTTACTTTATTTGCTGTGGGGAAAAAACAAACCTGGAATTGTTCATCTGCAACCTTTCCCACCAGCCATATTGTCAGGTATGTCCTGCACCCCCCAGGGGCCCCACTCATATTCCTTTTGGCACCAAAGAAGCTGAAGGCAAAGTAGCAATTTGCATTCAAGACATTAAGTCAGAGTCAAAACCTTGATTCCTACTCCCCATCTCACCTCCCCAGTGCCCTTTCCCAGCTCTCCCATGTCCCAGAACAAATATCGTCCAATCTCAGATGACTATGAGCAAACCGCACCCATTCTTGCAGAGATGTGAAGTCAGATCAGGCAAATCCTGAAGGTCCCCATCCCCCACCCTCCAGGCTGGGCCCACTTTCGAGAGTGTCCCGGATGGAAGTACCCTGGACCCCAGTTTAGCCATCCCTTTACCATTAGGACTAGGCAGGATTGTCATGCACTGGTGCTAGTTAGACTAAAATTGTTAACTGATTAGATAGCTTCATACCCTGCTATTTTCTGGACTGAATCAGTCATACTCACTACAGGACACTTGGCGGTTTTGAGTGTGAAAAATTTCTCACATTATATCCATCAGACCAGGGGTCCCCAACCTCCCAGTCATGGACTGGTGCCAGTCCAGGGCCTGTTAGGAACCAGACCGCACAGTAGGTGGTGAGCGGAGGGTGAGCAATAGAAGCTTCATCTGTATTTATAGCCGCTCCCCATCACTCATTAACGCCTGAACTCTGCCTCCTGTCAGATCAGCAGCAGCATTAGATGAGTTGTAGAATTAATTCATTATATGTTACTATGTAATAATAATAGAAATAAAGTACACAATAAATGTAATGTACTTGAATCATCCTCCGCCCTGATCTGTGGAAAAATAGTCTTCCACAAAATCAACTCCTGGTGCCAAAAGGTTGGGGATCGCTGCACTAGACAGAAAGCTCATGAGAGTAGGTACCTACAGCTATTTTGCTAACCATTATCGATCTCCCCAAGGCCTAACACAGGGCCTGCCATACATCCAGTAGGTCCTGAATATATACTGCTTTTAGTTGAATGAGTAAAGGGAGGCATTCCTAAAGGCTATTCTCAGCCTAAGGAAACCGTCCCCTCTGCTTTGAACATTTCAACAGGCCTGGCCATCATTATTTCACGTGGTCCTTGCTATAGCCTCATGAGAGAGGAATTATCATTTTCCCCAGTGTACAAATAACAGCAATCGCCAATGCTGGCTAACTATGTGCCAGGTACTTTTCTAAGCTGTTTACATGTATTAACCCATTTAAGCCTTATCACAACTTTATTTAGCTCCATTTCTCAGAGCAGGAAACTAAAGCTCAGAGGGGTAAAGCAACCTTCTCAAAGTCACACAGCTAGTAAACATTGTGGCTCAATAGTAAAGGGTTTGATGCCATGTCTTCTTACTCTCGAGAGCCTAGTCTTTTTATTGCATGAAGAACACCGAGGTTGAAGTCCCACAAACAAATTTGCAAGGCTCTCATTTTGGCCCCTTCTCCCATCACCATTTACATCCGATCTCTATAACCAGGGCAAATCCCCTGGCTCTGTGCCTCTGTTTCCTGTCTCTAATCGTACTTTTCCTTGAAGAGCCTCCCTTCCCTCCATGGATCATCTCTTCAGATTCAGATCCAATTGCACATCTGCCATGTGCTAGGCTTGCATATACAGCATTGCACTGGCAACTCCACTATTATTCATGGCATGAGGTGGCTCGCTCAAGAACACTCAGCCTAGATGTGGTGGAGGGAGGCATTGTGTCCAGGTCATTCTGACTCCATGTCCAGTGCTCTTCCTGTCACACCAAGCTGCCTTCTGTTCTGAGCCTGGAAACTCCTCCCAGAAAGCTTCCTAGATCACCCAGAAACCAAGTCACAACTCTCTTCAAGCCCAACTGTGCCAATAACCTTACCACAGTCTATTCCTTCCCCTCAGCCCATGGACTTGGCATATGTAAGCATCTAGGTGATTTACAATTAGTCACAAATGGACAATCCACAGTGTGGATTTTCTACCCATGTCAGGAACCAGTACCAACCCTTTAACTGACACCTTGTTTGACTGGGCTATGGAACTACAGAGAGGGGCCTTGGGTGAAACTTCTTTCTATAGGGTGTAGGGCCCTGCTCTACCCTTGAGAAGTGGTTTTGCCAGTGACCTGGGGGTCTATGTCATAGCTCCTTTCTTTGGACCCAGTAATTGAGAGGTGGCTGTATGTACAAGTCTCAGATCTACAGACACAAATTCAGGCTAGTTAAGGGACCCGTGGCAGTGTCCTAAGATGAAACAGGCTCTCTAAAGAGGTGGTGAGGATTCTGGGTGGTGAGCACATAATGCGATGTATAGACAATGTCATGTAGAATTGTCCACCTGGAAACAATGTCATTGCTATCAATCAATGTCACCCCAATAAATTAAAACATTAAAAAATAAACAAATACATAAATAAAAATGCAAAATTGGGGGAAGAAAAGAGGTGGTGAGCTCCCCTTGTTGGGGGTGTACAATGGCGTCTGGCCACCTAGGTGGTCGTGAGGACTTCTACATGGAACGCTGGAACAGCAGCCAGAGTGTTTGAGGCTTCCTTTTCCTTCATACGCTCTCCTGAATTCTCCACACTTCCTCCTGCCCCTCCCATGGCAAATACACACTGCATGTAGCAAAGTGGTCTCGCTAGGGACTGATCACAAGAGCAAAGGTCTGGAAAACTAGAGATTTCCTAGGGTCTGGGAGTGGAACTGATGAATCACCCTTCACTGTCACTCTTTCACCATATATCCTGCCAGGCTGATTCTGGGCAAGGACTGGGAAATTGCCAGCTGGCCTGGGGCAGAGAGGGGTCCAGGATGTCATTGAGCAGACAGAAGGGCATATGATCACACGAGTATACACATGCACAGAATATGAGCCTCCAGAGGGGATGTACAAGCAGGCACGCATGTTAACAGGTGCCCAAGCTGCCACATGAAAGCCCCATGCACACCGTGGAAGCTCATGAACAGGAGAGGGTGCTGAAAATGTGTCCTCGGGTGAACACAGGAGAGCCCTCGTGCACAGACAAGGTCACCTGTGCCACTAAGTCTGTGAGGACAGTGACTTGGGAAAAGTGCGGTGTCCCCGGTGGGACCATGACTGGGTGGCTAACTTCTACAAGGCTAACCTCCTGGTTTACACAGTACTTTTCTGTCTGTGATTTGCCCCGTGGGTAGGTGAGGCAGTGTTATTACCACGTGCGTGAATGTGTGCATGTGTGTGTGGCATGTGTGTAGATTCTCCACCTGAGATTGCTGTTAGATTCTAGCAGAGATAAGTTGTGTTCAGATTTTGCCACAGAACAAGTATGGAGATTACAGTCTATTACAAAGACCACGTATGAATCCGATTGTGTCCTGACCCACTGTGTGACCTTGGGCATAGCTTTTCTCCTCTTCGGGTCTCAGTTTCCTCATCCGTAGGTTGGAGGGAGGAAAAGAGAAGGAGGAAGAGATGATCGCTACGGGCCTTTCCATGTCTAGCATGGTGACTATCTACCCATGTTACGCGAGGTAAGAACTGAGGGACAATAGGGAGTACTACCCTCGTGGCTGAGACAGAGCTCCAGCTGGATTCCCCGCCTCCCAGGCCAGTGCTGTACAGGAACTGATATGTCCACCTGGCACAAGAGAGTAACATGAGAGGATCCACGTTCTGGGCACTCGCTATGTGCGTAACACCAGGCTAGGTGCTGGATGGGAGCAAAAGGGCACACTGAAGACACAGTCCTGTGTGTGTGCGTGTGGAAGTGTGAGGCTTGTGGGGGACTTGTCTGCATGCTTGCTTGGACTGAGAGACTACGGATACCTGCCTGGCCTGCTGGCCTCCTGAAGACACATCAGACATGTATTTATATTGGGATCATCTCATATCCAAGCATCTTGTCCCTTGGCTGCCCCTAACCCCTGGTACAGCTCAGAGAAGTCCTGGGCCCTGGCATGAACTCTTGCCACCTTGCTAGAATCCTTGGCTTCTGAAGTGTCACCCTTCAGCTCCCAAATGGATCGCTTCCATTCCTAGACTCAGGCTGGGCCCCAGTAGAGGCCTCGGGGGTTTGGGGACTGTGACAAAGAGCAGATAAGACCTGCGATCTTAACCCTGGAGTTTCCAAATAAGGAGTAACCTTTGATCTTTGCTTTGGTGCCTCTGGTGTACAATTCAAAAATCTGCTTCGTATAAGTCATGCATGTAGACCACCTATGCCACACCAGGCACTTTCAAGATCCAACCTCCCCGAATCCTCACGGCACCTCTGTGAGGCAGGCACTGAGTTTGCACACAAGGAAACTGAGGCTCAGAGAGGACCTGCTCAAAGGCATAGAGCTAGTGTGTGTGTGTGTGTGTGTGTGTGTGTGTGTGTGTGTGTGTGTGTGTGTGTGTGTGTGTGTGTGTGTGTGTGTGCCCCATCAGGACCCCAGGAAGACTGAATGAGATGATCTGCAAGGGTCCTTGTAGCTATGGAGTCTTTGTCACAGCCACGCAGGGGACCTGGCTCAGAGGGGACAGGGAGCTCAGAGCAGCCCCATGCCCGTGACTGAGCTTACAAGCCCACAAGGCCTGTGTGGGAGTCTGCCAGGCTGCCTTCTAGCCCTGAGACATAATTGTGCATTCATTCACGTGTGCCA